>PVIY010015947.1:7209-52874 GCA_004026745.1 Myrmecophaga tridactyla
CTCAGCTGAACTTCCAAATGGCCCAAGAAGCCTGAAGCGGAGGGAACAACCAAAAGGAAGGAGGGGAAATAATAGGCCTCCCACCCCCCCATCTACCACAACCTCTGTCAATATCCAAATGTTCGTGCCGGGAGACTGGAACGGGGAACATTTGTGAGGGAAGAAAGAAAGAAGAAAACCTACTTTTACTATCAAGGCCCAAAGTGGGTATTAGACATTCACATTCCTGGAGGGTTTCTCCCCTTCACTCAGGGTAAAAACATAATCCGGAAGAGTCTGCATACACCAAAAAGAAAAAAAAAAAATACCAACAATAACAACTTAAAAAAAAAAAAACATAACAAACCAGTTGCCATCAGCCCAAAGTGGTAGCAGCAGCAGCCGGCGCGTGTGATCCACTTACTTGTCCGACTCTTGTGACATGTTTGATCCAATGAACTCGCTCCCCTTTTCCTGGAGCCTCAGCCTCTGGTGAAACTGGACTTTCAAGTCTGTGCAGGTGAAGGTGTGTGAGAGCGCCCGAGATGGCAGAACAAGAGCTACAGGTAATTCTGCTTTTCCGTCCCCCCTCACCACTCTCGCTCGCTCGCCAGCTCGCGCCCTCGCCTAGCCGGAAAGGTGGGATAAGGGGGGCCCTCACATGGGGCCGGAGCTCGGAGGCGGCCGGGCGGCGCGGAGTCCTCCTGGATCGTGGCAATGGGCAGCCACAGAGCAGAAAGTGGCGGACTTGGGCAGCCACAGGTAACTTTCTCGCAAGGAGCTGAATTCTTTCACTAAAGGGTACTAGCCCGAGGGACGAGCTGCGCGGTGATTGGCTGCGGAACTCCCTCAGGTGAGCTGCCATTGGCAGAGGCGCGCTCAGGTAAGGCCCTTCTCTAAGTGCAGGTAACTCACTCCGAAGTTTACCTGAGCGGTGCGGAGGCACGCTGGCAGCTTTGCGGCAGCGGTGGGAGCTGAGGGTCAGCGCTTCGAGAAGACTTCAAGCTACGTCTCCCTTCTTCCCCCAGGCCAGAGTGGGGAGCGAGGATTGAGAGAGAGAAGGAAAGCGGGGGACAAAGCAATACCTGCGAATACTAGGGATTGTGGGTCGAACGGAAGGACAAACGAGAACTGAACTCAGGAATCTCCGGGCCGACTGGAATCAAATGCGCAGTACAACCATAGGACATCTTGTACCTATATTAAGAGAATTATTTGACAGTGACAGAAGAGTATGGAACTAAATTTGCTTTGTGCTCAGAGGAAAAAGAAGCAGAATGATTACTGCATCTGTTGTGTAATTGCATTTTTAACATTCTTCTCCACAACAAACACTTTTCCTGTTCGTATGCGTTTAAAAAAAAAAAAAACAGGTAAATTACAGATTTACAGAGGGTAAGCAACCTTTCATCAGCTGGGCTGCTGGGAAGTGGCATAGTTTGATGGGGTGAGGAACTTTGGTTGACCAGACCCTAAGGTAGCCCAGGAGCACCGTTTCATCTCGTCTCTGCAGGTTGGAATTCCAGAGCTGCGAACAACCCCTGAATCTTTCCATAATTTGTCATTTGACGTTTCCAGGCAAACATCAACATTTACATTGTAATTCAATAGAAGCAGCTGCTACAAAGGTGCTTTATCCTTTTAGCTTAATATAATTGCCCACGGAAACAATTCAGGATGAAACGGACTTTTTTTGTGATTCTGGTTCTCCTGGTGGGGAACACATTATTAGCAAAGTTACAGTTAATAACCGGTACTACCAAAGTAGAATACTTGTGGAAGTTCTGTCAGGGATCTTACCCACATGTATGGATTATGACAATAAATAAGGAGGACATGGAAAACTTACCGTATTTTATTTCTAGTTAATGTTAGTAAACTGCCTACATCGATATGACTTCTATTTTAATTTTTACAGATCAACTGTTTCCTGAAAATTACATTATGAGATTTAAGATTTGCTCGTTCCATCTTTTCACACTTAGCAAATGAATTTCCAAATTTTAATCCTACTTTTTAAAAACAATATAAGCACACATACACACCTACTTTTTAAACGTAATGTAGTATTTCAAGATAATATAGCACCCACCTCTCTCCCACCTTCCCAATCTCCTTGCTGGAAATTACCACATTCTATTTTTAGATGTTTATTCTGTCCTTTACCTCCTTGTCTCTAGATAATTTATGCTATCTCTTGATTTATCAATTTTAGCTGTTGTGTTTTGACTGCCCGTTGCTTTAGATAAGGATTTAACTCTTTCACATCCCACCCAGCTTCCCTTTCCTACCTAATTCCAGTATAGATTTTTCAGTCTAGGGGTAGTCAGTAGTAACTACTTTTTAAACATAATATTCTACAACTATATTTTATATATATGTAATATATATAAATATATAACTATCAGCCACAGTCACAGTGGAGTCAACTAGTATACTATGTTTTTCTCCTTTCTTAAAAAACTTTTTATCTGCTTACTTAGTTTATTAAGCACCTATCCTGATTTTTTGTTGTTCTTTCAACTGCTCAATCAATTTCATTATTTTTTTCTCCTGGAAATATCTCTCCAAGTCTGCTGTCTTGGGCTGATTGCTCAGCTGTCATCCAGGGAAGGTCCTGCATTTCCAGGGTGAGACACATACCCACCCACCCCCATTTCTGGATTCAGTGCTTTCTTGGTTTGCTGCCTCATTTTTCAAAGCACATGCTCAGAAACAGCCCAAGACAGGGTACACAGAAGATAACACTTTGAGCCTTTACATACTTAAGAAATGTCTTTATTCAACTCTCATTTTTGATTGATAGTTTGACCAAATGTAAAATTCCAAATTGAAATTTTATATTCATAATTTCATATAAAGGGCTCTTTTATCTTCCAGCTTCCAGTGTTGCTATTGAAAATCCCAGTGATATCTGATTTCCATTCCTTGTAACCTGAAATTACTTTCTGGAAGCATGGAGAATCATCTTTTTATCTCTTGTATTCTGAAATTTCAGAATTATATGCTTCACTTCAGGTCTTCTTAAAAGAAGAATAAATTCAGTGTGCTGAACACTCAGTGGGGACAGTGAATCTAGAGGCTTATACCTAGGTCGGGGAAACTTTCTAGAAGTATTTCTTTAATAATTTCTTCTCCTCTTAGGAAAGTGATCCTCACAGAGCAGTTAAGAACAGAAAAACTCTAGAATCATGGTTCAGTGGTAGAATGCTCACCTTTCATGCAGGAGACCCGGGTTTGATTCCTGAACCATTCACCCCACCCCACCCCATATAAAGCTCTAGGATTAGACTGCCTGGGTTCAAATTCTTATTCTGATTGAATAAGCCAATCTCCCTGTGCCTCAGTTTCCTAATCCATAAAAAGAGGATAATTAACAATTACCTCAGTAATGTATCTGGGCCACTTAGAACAGTGCCAGACAAATAGTGAACCCTCAAATTTTTCTCAGTCTTCAGAATTTCTATGAGTTGGATATTGGACCCCTTGAATTAATCTTACATTGCTGTCATCTCTACTTTCCTGTTGGACATCTCTTCATCTTTTATTTTGTTTTATAGAATATTTCCTTACTGTACATCCTACTGAACTTTTTATTTCAGCTTTTCTAAGATTTCTTTTGATGTTTTATGTTTTTTTTAAAATAATTCTGTGATTGTCATGGTTATAATAATGTCTTCTTTTTTAGAGTATTTACTGTAGGGTTTTCTTCTTCTTCCTGCCTCACTGTGCTTCCTCTGGCCTTCCTTTTACCCCATGTGTCTTTTTTACTCCCATCATGATAGACTTTTTTCAAATGCCTGGAGCCCTTTTACTCTCCTTTCATACTTGAGAATGAGATCATGTAGTGACTAAATGTACAAATTAAAAAATGTTTTTGCATGTGGAAGAAAAATGGAATGTCAGTATTGCAGAGTGTTGAAAATAGATGGTAATTCATATTTTAAAACTTTAACTTATTATGAGACTAAAGCAAAAATGTTCATTTTGTACAAAATTTATATTTTGACTAGTGTATGTCCTAATATAACTTATATGGACAGTTTAATTGAACACCATAAATACATGGAACCTTGAATAGGGTATGAGATTTTGTAGGTTTGTCCAGAGTGATGCCCCGATAAATCCCAGAGTGATTTGAATAGTGAATTAAAAAGTATTTGCAAAGTCTCCTCGGGGGAATGTCGAAAAAGGGGGAAAATTCAGCTTCCCCATTTGGAGAATTCCTGATATTCTTGCAAGCAGTGGGGACAACCAAATCAATAGGCCGAGCTCTCAATCTTGGAGTTTGTACATATGAAATCCATCCCTGCAAAGGATAAACCAAACCAACTTAAAATTAGGCCTAAGACTCACCCCCAGAGAACCTCTTTTGTTGCTCAGATTTGGCCTGTCTCTTAGCCAACATGGCAAGCAAACTCACTGCCCTCCCCCTCTCTAGGTGGGACATGAGTCCCAGGGGTGTAAAATTCCCTGGCAATGTGGGACAGAAATCCTAGAATGAGCTGGGACTCAGCATCGAGGGATTGAGAAAGCCTTCTTGACCAAAAGGGGGAAGAGAGAAATGAGGCAAAATAAAGTGTCCGTGGCTGAGAGATTTCAAACAGAGTCGAGAGGTTATCCTGGAGGTTATTCTTATGCATTACATAGATATCCCCTTTTTAGATTAAGGTGTATTAGGCTAGAGGGAAGTGCCTGAAACTGTAGAGCTGTGTTCCAGTAGCCAAGTTTCTTGAAGATGATTGCATAATGATGTACAATTTTGCAATGTGACTGTGTGATTGTGAAAACCTTGTGTCTGATGCTCCTTTTATCTACCTTATGGACAGATGAGTAAAACGTATGGATTAAAAATAAATAAATCATAGGGGGAGCAAATGTTAAAATAAATTTAGTAGATTGAAATGCTAGTGATCAATGAAAGGGAGTGGTAAGGGGTATAGGAAAAAAATAGGGGAAACAAAGGCTAAAATATATTGGGTAGATAGAAATACTAGCAGTCAATGAGAGGGAGGGGCAAGGAGTATGGTATGTATGCGTTTTTTTCTTTTTATTTCTTCTTCTAAATTGATGCAGATGTCTAAGAAATGATCATGGTGATGAATATACAACATGTGATGATATTGTGAGTTATTGATTATATACCAAGAATGGACTGATCACGTGGTAAGAATGTTTGTTTGTATGTTCTTGTGTTTAAAACAAAAAAAAATTTAAAAAGAAAAGAATGTATGTGTTTGTACATTGTTTTATCAATAAGAATTTTAAAAAAAGAAAAGAATGAGATCATGAAAACCTTACTGGAAACTATGGGGGTTGGGAGGAGTGTACTTGCTCACTGGTTTACTTGCTATATGGTGATCAGATGCAGCTTGTCTTTTCATGGGATGATCCCCCAAATGTCAGAAATTGAGGTCTTTTGTTTTTGACTCTTCAGTTTCTCATGAAAAATGTCCTCCTTCTCTTACCTGAAGGGGTATTCACCTTTCCACGATGTTCTCAGGAACTTCAGTGTTCTTGAGTCTTCTGCCTCTCTCCTTCTGTTTCTCCTAGAGAAGGTGTAGTCACCTGAGGGGACCTGAGGATCTAACAACTCCAAATGCCAACTTCCTCCCAGTCTCTGCTCACAGCTTCTCACCATTTTGGGATCCTGGAGCATCTTATTAGCATCCCCCCTGGCGATCTCTGGCACCTACTAGGCCCCTGCCACTCTTGGGTTTTATATGGCAAATGGGCTTTTTCCATACTGGTGTCTCATAATGCTTTAGAGTATGGCTCCCACTGTTCTGTTAAAACAATTTTCTTTTCTTCCATCTACCCTGTTTTCCAAAATTGTATTAAAATACATCTTTTGCTGATGGGCTCTCCTCCATCCTCTTTGCTCTTGTGGATTAAACTTTTCATATTTTTGTTTCCGTTTTCTGGCTGCCAAAACAAATACCATGCAATGAGTTGGATTAACAACAAGAATGTATTGGCTCAGGGATTCTGAGGCAAGAAGACTTGCTTCCTCCCAGAGTCAGTATCTATTGTCTGATCAGCAATCTTTGGGTTTCCTTGGCTTTTCTGTCACATGACAATGCACCCGGCTATGTCCTCTCCTATCTCCCCTAGGTTCTGTTGACTTCTAGCTTCTGGCTGCTCCCCAATGCTTCTCTCTCCTTAGGACTTTCATTCTGCTTATAAAGGACTCCAGTAATTCAGATTAAAGTCCAACTTGAATCAGTTGGACCACACCTTAACTGAAGTAAAATCTTTAAGAGATCCTATTCACAATGGGTCCACACCCCCAGGACCCGGGGTTGGGGCCTGAACTTGCCTTTTGTGGGGGACATGATTCAATCTCTATCAGTGCTTATTTACTATGATTTTATCATCTTTAATATGAAATTCATTTTCAAAATTTTCCAAAAGCTTTTACCAAGCTGTCCAAAATTTACCCGTTCAAGAAAAGCCAACATTTATGGCGAAACCTTTTCTTGTATTGGTCTGTGATGGTCAAGATTCTTTTTTTCATTTCCAAAATATAACAATTCAACTTTGATGAGATAACTTGGTATCCTCCTGACTGGCTAACTGCTGTTATATTAATTGATTAGCATAATGTAGGAGAAGGTTCACTTGAATCATTTTAAATTTTCAACCATGAAATTACTTTCATTACACAATTGTCTTGATCTTTTGGCATAAGAGTTGTAAATGAATATGACAGTTTCTGCCACACCCACCACAAAAATATACTGCTGTCTTTCCAAACATCTTTTCTCTACGCGCATGTTAAGTCAGCAGTGGTAAAGTGTGCTCCATGGATTCGGCATGAGATCAACTGGGAATTTATTAGAAATGCAAATTCATAACTTTACTCCAGACTTACTGAGTCAGAAACTCCTGGTGTGTGGGGCAGCGTTGTGTGTTTCTAATAAGCTCTCTAAGTAGCTCTGATGCATGTTAGAGTTTGAGAATCACAGGACAGTATTCCAACAAGAGAAAGTAAGATCTTTTCAGGCATTTAAAGCCATTGTTTTAAATTAAATTTAAATGAGGCTGGGCGTGCAGTTTTCCACAACATTTAACAACCATGTGGTAATTACTTTAACTGTGTAGATTGTCTCATCCCCAACCAGTGATTGTTTATTTAGTCTCTGGGCTCTATCCTTAATTGGAGGAGTTAGGCATATCAGAAAAAATGATCCTTGAATCAGAAAAGTATTCATCATGGACTTAAGAGTTTTAGCACAATTCAGAATTTGCTGGTCATTTTGGGTGGCCACAACAAAATAAAGTTTCATAGAAATAGTGGCAAGAGATTCCAATAACTAAAAGTGTTGGGAATGCCGTCTTTGAACTAAATTATGTATTTCATTGATGAGATTAAAGTTTTCATTAAATTCCTGGGAAGAAAATAATATTGTTTATTTCCTGTCATTTTAGTGGTGGGCTTCAGCATTTATTATGATGACTAACTCCATTTTCCTAAAGTGTAAAATTTAATATTGATTTTAAAGACATTTTTATGGTAACTCTTTTATAGTGAGAGGTGAGGAAAAGGATTCCACTTCTGCAACATCTGGGCAGATAAAAATTAAGTTTTAAAGGCTTGTAAATCTAGTCTGCTGCTTTTTCTCCCACTCTGTGTTATTACACATAGGGCCACTATAGCATGTCTGTCATTCAATCCACTACTGAGACAGTTACAGGCGGTAACACTAAGTTACCACCTAATTAAACACTAATTTGTTCAATTGGCTGTTATCCCTAAGAAGGAAACTTGGGAATAAGGAAACATACCTGGATACCTGAATTTGAAATCAAAATAGGAATTTATAACTTTGAGCAATAAATGGCAGTTTTCTTACAGTTTGGGGCAACTTCTATTTTTCATAGTTATGGATATGTATATTTGCATTGACACTCATTCATGAAGGCTCTTGAACTAGCAGGGTGGAATTTGGCCAGCAACCAGCTGAGGACATTTCTTTCAGAATAGCTCATATTTCTATTGCTTCCACTGGCCATTGGTAATCCTTCAACAGAAGGCATGATTCTGTTAAAGCATAGTGCATTGAACACATCTCTTTCATTCCTTTATCACCTAAAACCCCCCACTCGAAAAAGATTAGAAGGGGAAATGGAAGGACTAAAAAATGGCAACAGTATTTGGAAACTGGAAAATGACTGAAGGAGTAGGAACTGATTTAGCAGAGTTGAAAAAGATGAACCTAAGTATTTGCAGACACTGAGAATCAAATCTTTTTGGCCTGTAGAACCTTAGAAAGGCTTAGAAAATCAAGTATCAGGTTATCATTGAAGGTAGGAGTGAGGGGTTAGGGCTGGAATCAGTGGACTTGATTCAAAATCTAGATACAAAGCTGTTGTACCCCTACCTTCCCACCTCTACACAGTACAAGTCAAATTCCTATCCTTCCTCTGTGCTAACAGGAGACAGAAGTTTATTCTGGTCAAATTGAATCAGGAAGACTTCAGGTTTGGAGATATCAGGGAAGCCATGAAGAGTGAAGCATTGGACCGTCAACAAGGAGAGTAAGTGAAAGGCTGTATGCTAATCAGTGAGATACCATCTCCTAGCTTCCTTCTTCCAGTTTAGTGAGCCAGAAGCGAAGTTTATCCCAGCTCCACCCTCAAGGCAAGAGATTAGAGGATCTTTTCTTTTGATAAATAATATGGTCCCAGAGAAAAGATCTACAGATACTGACATTTGGGTGTTGCCAAATGAAAAAAAAGACAGAAAAAGAAAGACACCTCCTTTCTACCAGATCTCATTTTAACAAAGCCCATTAGTCAACAAGAGCCATGCTACCACACAGAACTTGTAATAAGCTTTTTAATGTCCCCTTCTTAAATGTTTCCCCTTCTTAAATGTTAATATGAGGTCTAGGATCAACAGATATTTGAAAAAAGCCTCCAAAATGAAGTACAAAATCCAGAATAAAACACTAATTAAAGGAGTAAAATTTGAGGAAAATAGATAATATGAAGATTGGATAAATATTATATAATTAATATATGAGAAGCTATTGTCCCATGAAACAAGAAGAGGATTCTTTTAAAAACTACAAAATAGCAATCAGTAAATCAAAAAGAGCTGTGAAATTTCCTAATATAACTTATGTAGATAGTTGGTTGAACAACATATGTACATGTAACCTTGGGTAGGACATGAGATTTTGTTGGTTTGTCCAGAACGATGCCCTGATGAATCCCAGAATGATTTGATCAGTGAATAAAAAAGTATTTACAAAATCCCCTTTGGGGAATGATGAGAACGGGGAAAATTCAACCTCCCCAAGTTGAATTCTTGATATTCTCACAAACAGTGTGGTCAACCAAAGCTATAGGCTGAGCCCCCCCTCTTGGGGTTTGTTCATATGAAGCTTAACCCCACAAAGGATAGATCAAGCCTACTTAAAATTAGGCCTAAGATATGAAACTTAACCCCACAAAGGATAGATCAAGTCTACTTAAAATTTAGGCCTAAGAGTCACCCCCAAGAGAGCCTCTTTTGTTGCTCAGATGTGGCCTCTCTCTCCAGCCAACACAACGAGCAGTCTCACCACCCTCCCCCTCTCTACATGGGACATGACTCCCAGGGGTGTGGACCTTCCTGGCAACGTGGGACAGAGATCCTGGAATGAGCTGAGACTCAGCATCAAGGGATTGAGAAAAACCCTAGAATGAGCTGAGAATTAACATCAAGGGATTGAGAGAAACTTCTCGACCAAAAGGGGGAAGAGTGAAATGAGACTAAGTGCCAATGGCTGAGAGATTCCAAACAGAGTCAAGAGGTTATCCTGGAGGTTATTCCTACTCATTAAGTAGATATCACCTTGTTGTTCAAGATGTAGTGGAGAGGCTGGAGGGAACTGCCTGAAAATGTAAAGCTGTGTTCCAGTAGCCATGTTTCTTGATGATGATTGAACAATGATATAGCTTTCACAATGTGACTCTGTGAATGTGAAAACCTTGTGTCTGATGCTCTTTATATCTACCTTGTCAACAGACGTGTAGAATATATGGAATAAAAATAAATACTAGGGGGAACAAATGTTAAAATAAATTCAGTTTGAAATGCTAGTGATCAATGAAAGGGAGGGGTAAGGGGTATGGTATGTATATATATATTTTTTTCTGTTTTCGTTTTATTGCTTTTTCTGTTTTCTTTTTATTTCTTTTTCTGAATTGATGCAAATGTTCTAAGAAATGATTATGATGATGAATATGCAACTATGTGATGATATTGTGAATTACTGATTATATATGTAGAATGGAAAAAAAAAATAAATTAAAAAAAAATAGATATCACCTTTTTAGTTAAGGCGTAACAGAGAGGCTGGATGGAACTGCCTGAAAATGTAGAGCTGTGTTCCAGTAGCCATGTTTCTTGAAGATGATTGTATAATGATATAGCTTTCACAATGTAACCGTGTGATTGTGAAAACCTTGTGTCTGATGCTTCTTTTATCTACCTTATGGACAGATGAGTAAAACATGAAGATTAAAAATAAATAGATCATAGGGGGAACAAATGTTAAAATAAATTTAGTAGATTGAAATGCTAATGATCAATGAAAGGGAGGAGTAAGGGGTATTATCATGAGTTTGGACACTGGGGGCAGAAGTCACATGATGGAGGGTTTGTATGTATGAATTTTTTTTCCTGTTTTCTTTTTATTTCTTTTTCTGAATTGATGCAAATGTTCTAAGAAATGATCATGATGATGAATATACAACTACGTGATGAAAAAAAGCAACTAGCTGGGATTATCAGTGGATGAAACTAATAAAATGAATGGTTAATGGAAAACTTTAGAATGAGCTGTTGGGCTGTTACCACCAAAACCCATTGGTCATGCTTAACCTCCCTAAAGTTAGAACAGTCAGACTCTGCAGGTGCCCTGATGCACTGGACCACAAAGCACCACCTTTAAGGTATTATTACCTAAAAAATGAAGCTGAATCTGATCAACACTCCAGAGCTAACGTCTATAAGAAGTATAGGAGATAGAGAAAGAAGTTGAATGACCTTTCAAGAAGCCAAACAGACGAATAGAGTATGTGGGGAAGCCTAGAGGAAAGCTGACATAGTTACTGCAAGAACTTAGTGGCATGAGGAAAATTGTAGTGGTTGCAGAAAATGGGTGGAGAGTAAGGAGGTGTGGGAGAAGAGAGTAATCAAAATCGAAACAGACTCAAAAGATAAGCAAACTAGTGTGTGCGGACCTGGTTTGGATCTTGATTTGGACAACTAATGGTTAAAAGACATTCTGGAGACCTGGGGACACTCAATTATAGACGAGGTATTGGGGTAGCATCAAAGATTTCTATGGATTTTGTTGGGTGTGATAATGGCATGGTAGTTGTACGTTAAAAAGTCCACATTTTAAGAGATACATAGCATATGGAAATATGTGGAGGGCAAAGACATGATATTTGAAATTTACTTCACAATAATTCAACAAAATGGAAAAACAGGAAAAGATAAAACAAACGTGGCAGAATCTTTCATAGTTATTGAATTTGAGTGATGGAGAAATTGTGCTATCCTCTCTACCTATTGTATGAGTTTAAATTTTTTTCACAAGCATATTAAAAAAAAAAAAGGCAACAAAACACAGAGTTCAATTTCTATCTTTGTCCAGCCATTAGGCTGCAGGAAAAGGAGGGGAAAGGTGAAGGTGGGTAAGGAGAACTTTGGACAATGCTTTCAAGAACTAGAATGTGGACAAGGAACTGGGGTGCCACCCTCCATTAGCCCTGGTGGGTGACTTTGGGAAGTGTGTGTGTGTGTGTGTGTGTGTGTGTGTGTGTGTGTGTTTGGAGGGACTAAATTTGAAAATGTGATATATAAGCAAAATGTTACAATTCTTCTCTCCTGTGGGAGTCAGGGAGTACAGAGCTGAGGTTGAACTTCCTACAGGTGCATTGAGGCAGGGTATTTCTTTCCCAACACATCAGGAGATACCCATTCCAAGAAAGTAAGGGCAGCAGAAAACTCTATGAATAAACAGATGCCCCAAAACAAGGGAAGTCCCCAGAAACAAAATTGTTCCAAGAAGAATCAAGGGCAGATGCATGGTGAGACCCTGGAATCAAAGATCACAAGTTGGTCTGGAGAATTGCCTAGAACCACAGCTCTCAAATCCAGCTGCGCATCAGAATCTCCACAAGAGCTTATTAACGATGAGAATTTCTTGGCCTAACCCCTGTTTTAGTTCATCAGAATCTTTGTAGGTGAGGGTAGGGAATCTTTATTTTTAAAATGGCCTTCCATCTCCACAGGGATATTTATATGCCAGCCAAACAGAAGTACCAAGACCAGCAGCTTCGGGGAATCACCCCTTTCATTAAGCCAGCTGGTGTGTGCTTCCCATGTGGTTCATTCCAATATTAAAGGCCAAGAGCTGAAGGACATAAATGTACTTTACTCAGACTTAACTCCTTCTCTGACTCTGTGACCAACCAGTCTGGGCCATACATGTTACCTTAAATATTCATTGCATTTTCCAACTGGTAGGAATAAAGAGAGAGGAAGAAGTAGGAAAAAAAGGTGGTTGCCCGCTGTGCTGGTTTGAAAGGATTATGTGCTCTAGAAAAGCCATGTTTTAATCCTGATCCAGCTTGTGGAGGCAGCCTTTTCTTTTAATCCCTATTCAGTACTGTAGGTTGAAACCTTGAGTAGATTATGTCCATGGAGATGTGACACACCCAATTGTGGGTTTTAACCTTTCATTAGAGAGAGATGTGACTTCACCCATTCCGGGGGTGGGAGGGTTGATTAGTTTACTGGAATCCTTTAAAAGAGGAAACATTTTGGAGAGAGCAATAGAGCCAGGAGAACCACGAGAGCCCACACAGCCAGAGACCTTTGGAGATGAAGAAGAAATATGCCCCTGGGGGGAGCTTCATGAAACAAGAAGCCTGGAAAGAAAGTTAACAGACTTTGCCATGTTTGCCATGTGCCTTCCTGGCTGAGAGAGACACTTTGAACGTGATCAGCCTTCTTGAACCAAAGTATCTTTCCTTGGATGCCTTAGATTGGACATTTCTATGGTCTTGCTTTAATTTGGAGATTTTCATGGCTTTAGAACTGGAAACATACAACCTAATAAATTCCCCTTTTAAAAAGCCATTCTATTTCTGGTATTTTGCATTCCAGCAGCTAGCAAACTAGCACACCCTCTATTCTACTTATTTTAAAGAAATAGGCTTCATAGGCTTCCACCAGACTGGTAAATTGTCCAAAAGGAAGGAGTCATAGAAATTATTCTGGACTCCCAGATTTAATCTTGCTTTTTTTCATTCTATCAGTTGCTACCCCTTATTTTCTATACTGATAATGTACTCAAAATCAGTTACCTATAATTTTGTGACATAGAAGTCATTAATTATTAGGTAAGCCTTTGCTTTGAGCTAGATTGGCTATTTTAACAATAGCAACTCATAACCTACAACCACTCTAAAAAACAAAGTCTAGTAAAAAAAAAAAAAAAACACTTTCAGGAGTTTTGTCTGTGTCTTCAAATACATTAGCTTTTTTTTTTTTTTTTATCTTAACAATGGTGTGTTAGTTACCTATTGCTGTATTAACAAGTTATCCCCAAACTTAGGAGCTTAAAACAACAAACATTTATAATAACACACAGTTTCTGAGAGCCAAGAATTCAGAGCAGCTCTTCTAGGTGATTTTAGCTCAGGGTCTTTCATGAGGCTGTGCCCAAGCTGTCTGCTGGAGCTGCAATAACATGAGGGCCAGAGGATCTGCTGCCAAACTCACTCCGATAATTACTATTGGCAGACTGCTGGACTGAGGGCCTTAATTACTTCCCATGTGAATCTCTATGGGGTTGTCTGAATGTTCGCAAGACATGACAGTTGGCTTCCCTTAAAGCAAGAGATCACAGAGTGAGAGAATGATACACACCAAAACAGAAACAGCAGGTACTTTTATTTATTTATTTTTTATTTAATTTAATTTTTTTCTTAGCTGCCTCTTTTACAACCTAAGTTTGGAAGTGACATGCCATCACTTCCACTGAATTCTATTGGTCACTCAGGCTGACCTTGGTTTAATGTGGAGGGAACTAAGCAAGGGGGTGAATATCAGGAGGAGGGGTCATTGGAGACCATTTGGAGGCTGGCTACCATAGACGGGCAGCTCACAAAGCTTTTAAGAATCTCTTGTTTTTAATATAACGTATTAAAACAAAAGCCTTGTAAAAATAAAGTGTGTGTGTGTGAGGATATTATTTAATATATAGGTGTATTTGCATCCTCTCAGAATGTCAAATCAGTCTTGATGGGAGACCTTAAAGTGTCCTTTGCATCTTTTATAAAAAATAGTTTATTTCATGGATTCCTTAATGATTACATTTTATTCACAATAAATGGAATTCTTTTTGGTTTTCCCTGGCTGCTGTATTTTATCCCACACATTTTCACCTTACTGGTTTAATTAATTGTGACCTTACTGTTTCATTTCAGTTGTTATGCAACCAGCTGATAGGAATTTACCAAATATCCACCAATCTACAGGGCCCTAAATTGAGGCTGAAATTCTCTGCTTTTAAAAAAAGGAGCAGCTGAAATGGGTAAGTTAGGAAGGGAAGAAAAGTAAGGAAAGATCAATCTGAGTGTAGATTTTGCCTACTTGGAATCTTCAGAGAAAGAGTTGGTGAGTCACTAGCTGCCTGGATTGCCCCAGGCAAAATGTAAAATGGGTCCTTATCCAGGATCCTACCCACCATTCCTTGCTCCAGGCATCTCAGTCCATTGCAAGGAGGCAGCAGTCGCTAGAAGGGACCGCAGCCCTCCCCAACACAGATGTCATGCTATAGGCAGCCATCTATGCCCAACAACTTTAGAAGCTCTGTATTGTCTCTGAGAATTGGCAAGATGGCAGCCCTTGGCCTGGAGGTAAGAAGAATTCTGCTCAAGAATGCATTTTGTTGATAATGCTCAGTGATTTTTTTTTTAACAAAGGCAATTTTTTTTAGTGGAATTTCACATAAAAATCTGATTTCAACTTCTTTTTAAAAAATGAGATGATCTGGCAACCCTGGGCCCAGATGACAATAATGACTGTTAAGTAGAGAGTCAATGCCTTGTAATTGCTCAGTCACCACCACCCCCTACATCTCTGCAATCCTCAGGTTGCGTATCAGCTGCCATTTATAACCGTATTTATACTGTTGTTTTTATTCTAGCAGAAAAATATTTTTTCTCTATCATAAATTGGGGGGCAAATCATTTAGAGAAGTCTTCCTATTCTACGAGGGCTTTCAGTTTCTCAATAGAAATGTATTGTTTTGTGTTAACTATGTAAGGAATTACTACCTAAAGACCAAAGTTTAATAGTTCTCATAAATAGTCACAATAATAACTAGGATAAATTAAATGATACAGGATAAAAACATTACCAAACTAAAAAAGCAGATTTCAAGTTTGCTTTTACATGTGAATAATGTAAGTGAAGTTGTTGTGAAATGCAGTTATGTGTTTGATGCTTGGGCATCAGAACCTTTTACAGATGGTGGGTTTATAAAATTGTCTATTGAACATAGCACAATGTGCCCTAACTGGAAACCAGCATTTGGAAACACTGTGACTTGTCAGCATGGTGAAGTTAAGGCTGGAAAAATGAGAGGAACAGTTTGTTGGGGTCTCCAAGAAGGCCCCCTATTAACTTTGTACTCTTTTTTGCCCCATCTAAGTTGTAAACAAGGTGAGAAACAATAGAAAGATTACAGAAGTAGGCCAAGATATCATCTTTACAGGCTGAAAGAGGCAAGGCTGAGAACTTGGCTTAATGAAGAGCTGAACTGGGCCTGCTGACTCAACTCCCGAGTTAGCCAGGATTAACCACAGATCCCCGGCCTGCAAACAGACACTATGGAAGAGCAGACAGGTTTTGTTCAAGATAATTTGAAAAAGCAAGAAGCCAAGGTGAAAATGTCCAATTTGTCATATCAATGTTTCAGATCTGGGTAATTTACTCTAAAGTCACAAATGGTGTATGTTCTATTGATGAACATACAAGTATGAACAATCACCTGCAGTTAACTTTATAAATGTATGATGTCAATGAGAATTTTGATGCAACCAAGGAGTTCTTAGACATGGCAACCATGACAGGAAGTGGTTTGTTTTCCTGTGCTGTGAAGTATAAACATGCAGTGATTAAACTCATTAAGTACGATCCCTGCTGGTGTTCCTGTGAACAATAGTGTGACTGAATGTCAAACTTGCTTCAAATCTTAATTCATGGTGCTAATATGCCCAACGCTCAGGGGACATACAAGTGGAAACTAACGATCTACAGCACAATATGATTACCAAATATAAATATGTCAACATCGAATACCTAATTCTTTAACTATATAGAGAAAATTTACCCTAAATATAAAAATAGGTACCTACATGTATAAATAGCTGTTTTCATTATGAAATACAATTAAACTCATCTCACTTAAATATAAGACCTGAGATAGCATTTTGGTGCATGAGTAAAGGTGAATATTCCGTGATTCCAAACCAAAGGAAGAACAACATGCCATCGGCTATGTGCAGCCTTCTTGCCTCTTCCCACCCCTAGAGAATTAGTCATTCCATAGGGTGGGTTCCCACAGCACTTGAGACTTATGTTTATATTACCTAGGTTGCAAGCACAGAAACCGACTTGAACAAGTTTTGCAAAATGGGAACGCATTATAAAGATCTAGGGTATCTCTCAGAATCCAAAGATACACATGCATCCAGCCGTCAAAAAAGGGGCTGTAGGTGGCTGCTAATCTCTCTGCCTCTCATCTCAGTTTCTTTCTGGGAAAATGGGCAGATGCTGGACAAACAAAGACAACACAGAACTATCTGCAAGAGCCCTTCGAACTAAGTTATGCCTATGATGATGGAAAGATGGAAAATGAGCTGGCTGCTCCCAGTCCATTCATTTTGCCTTCCAGAAAGTAGCTGGGAAACTCCCTATGTAGGCGCCCAGGGGAGAGGTAGAGCCCTTAGCTTTGGTATCCAGCTGTGCCTCCATCCAAAAATGTTGCCTTTCTTTATAGTCTCTTCAGTGCAAACTAAAACAGGAGCTCTGGATAGGAGTTCTGGACCAAAGCAGCTTTCGCTGACAGTTTAGCTCACCCTTAAAGAGCCTGCAATGCTTTCCAAATCATGAAAATCATAAGGGGAAACCGCATGGGGGTTTCTTTCCCTGGGGCAGCAAGGGAAAACTTGAGCTGGTATTTAGTTAGGGCTTTAATTAATGAGTTACTCAACTGAGGAAACTGGGATAGATCCTCAAAAGTGTAGGAAACAGGAAGCCTTTGAGTGTCTCTCTAGTCCTTTGGTTTCAGAGATGGCCCAGCCAGATGATCTTACCTCACACTGAGGGAGATGACAGCAGCACAAAGTTCATATTCAGACCCTGATTTACTGGGCTGAAGTGACCATTCAGCGCCGATGACCACCCACCTGGCTACCTCAGCCAGCGTGTGCTGATTCAGCCACCACCGTCCTAGAACACGGGACTGCAGCACCACGGGGACCAGCTCCATCTCAGTCTCAGGTCAGACACCTGCAGCGCAGTGTGAGCTCAGAATCCTTTCCATTTAAAAAAATCTGAGTGCCTTGGTTGAGTCTTTCTAAAACATTCAATTTAGTTTTTATAGAAACAAAAATTCTCCTTTCCTTAATTTATATTATATTGAAGTAAATACTATATTTACATCTTTACGTCTTTCCTTAATTTATATAATAATGAAGTAAATCACGTTCAATGCCAAAGGCATAACCAGGTCTGGTAACGAGCACAGTGAAGTTTAGCATGCATGCCTTTAAGCTGGTGGGAGCAGAAGTCTCCTGGAGAGGAGACCCTCCAGATTTGGTGGGCTTCTTTGTAGTGGGCATTCCTCACTTACAGACTGAGGACAGCAAACTAGCTGTTAAGCTGAAATAGTAATAAGGGTTGACTCCAGTTTATATATTTATGGTGATTTTTTTTTGTACTTCTATATGCTTTCTAAAAGTTTCTTTATAATCAAAGAAACTTGTGTGTGCATTTTGAAGGCTTAATTCTTATTAATTACATATTATCTACCCATTTATTTAAAAAATTTCTGCTATTTGTTGGGAATATACTAAAGACATTGTTCAAGCATTTTGTCAATAAGAAAGATTTAGAAAAGGGAAAACATTCCATTTATGAACATGGTAGATAGAAGAAGAGTTGTTTTTGGAGTGTTCTTTATACGTTTACCCTGCATTAAACAAACCTCATATAAATTGAAATTGGGGAGAAGAATGAACTGCTATAAAATCCCCTTAAATGAGCCAATTCAGATAGGATTTTTAAAAGTTAACTTATGTAGCATCATATATTTTTCTATTTCCTAGCTTTTTACTATAAAAATAATAGTATTCATTCCAATAATCCTTAGAAAAGAACAAAAATAATACTCATGATCCAACCACATAACTGTTGACATTTTTCCCTCCAAATTCTAGACCTTCAAACCATTTAATACGTCTTGCCCCATTTCAGTCAAAAAACAACCTCCAAACGGGGGAGAATTCAACTTCCCCAAGTTGAAATCTTGATATTCTCACAAGAAGTATGGACAACCAAAGCTATAGGCTGAGCGCCCAGTCTTGGGGTTTGTTCATATGAAACTTAGGTAGGTCAAGCCTACTTAAAATTAGGCCTAAGAGTCACCCACAAGAGAACCTCTTTTGTTGCTCAGATGTGGCCTCTCTCTCCAGCCAACACAGCAGGCAGGCTCACCGCTCTCCCCCTGTCTACCTGGGGCATGACTCCTGGGGGTGTGGACCTTCCTGGCGGTGTGGGACGGAGATCCTAGAATGAGCTGGGACTCAGCACCAAGGGATTGAGAAAAACCCTAGAATGAGCTGAGACTCAGCATCAGGGGATTGAGAAAACCTTCTCGACCAAAAGGGGGGAGAGTGAAATGAGACCAAGTGTCAATGGCTGAGAGATTTCAGACAGAGTCAAGAGGTTTTCCTGGAGGTAATTCTTATGCATTAAGTAGATATCACCTTGTTATTCAAGATGTAACAGAGAGGCTGGGGGTAACTGCCTGAAAATGTGGAGCTGTGCTCCAGTAGCCATGTTTCTTGATGATGATTGAATAATGATGTAGCTTTCACAATGTGACTGTGTGATTGTGAAAACCTTGTGTCTGATGCTCCTTTTATCTACCTTGTCAACAGACGAGTAGAACAAATGGAATAAAGGTGAATGGTGGAATTGATGCAAATGTTCTGGGAGATGATCGTGAAGATGAAAAAACAAAAACAAAAACAACCTCCAGAGGAAGCAAGGGAGATATTGCTCCCACAGAAGGGTTTATGGAGGCTACCAGCTGAGTGCAGGAGCCCCTGTCTCCTGACAGCTCTATGCCAGGTGGGTTTCCAGAGACAAGCTCCTGGGGCAAGTGACGGACGCCTGCCCTCTGGGAAGTGATGAGCGCATTCCCCAGGGATAAGTCACCTCTCCCTAACTAGACTGCCCTATTCTGGTCTCTCAGGGCCACAAGAAATACTAAGGTCACTTATTTAGATGATTTATTTATTTGTGTGTGTGTAAGTTCCTGATATTTGTTTAATCCCATCTTTCCCTCAGAAATTTGATGTTTATAATTTTATGTTTCTATATCAGAATTTCATGTATTTAATATTTAATCCACCACTAGGGATCTGTTTCTGATAACCTGAATACCTGTTTAGCTAAAATTTAACATGGATTTTTAAATAGTTTAACTTTCTGGGGAAATACAAAGCAAATTGAAAAGCTACAGGGGACCATACATTTCCTTAATTATAGAATCTTCAGATTTTTTTCTGTTCTTGTTGTAATAATGTTTTTTTTTTTTTAATTTGCATATGGGCAGGAGGCACCAGGGATCGAACTCCAGACCTCCAGCACGCAGGTCAGGTCGGAACTCTGCCTGCTGAGCCACGGCAGCCGCCCTAATAATGTTTTTTGAAATTATTATACACCAGGAAAATTATTTTCATTGAGATAACTTTCTGGCATTTTGCTGGGTTTTATCCAGAAAAACTAAAGGATGGAATCCAGACAAAACCTTGTTTACCTTTTCCACACATCAGGAACCAGAGTAAATTCAGTTCAAAGAGCCCTGGGGAGAATTAAAAAGAAGAAGGAGGAAAATAAAAAGGCTTTTCCCTGTGCACAACTGAAATTGGCAAAGAAGGCTTTATTTACACTGGACATTATCATCCTAATTAAAAGAGTCAGGCAACACATCAAAAATGATAAAATGCTAGATAATTGCCCTGGAGAGCAGCTTTTACTGTGATATGGTAATCAGATAGATGGGTGTTTGGAGGCATTTAGATGTTAATAGAGTCAAAGTATTTGAGCTGCCCAATTTTTACATAAAGAGCACTACATTTTGGCAGAAAATGTTTTTCTGAGAGTCTCCCTTGATAGTACGTTTGCCTGAGTTCAGAGTGGTCCTATTTTCTCTTTGGTGCTTGTCTCTTCATTGGGTTGGTTTCGGCAGAAGAGGGAGTGTCCAGCCACGGTTCCCCGCCCTATGGTGGCTGTGGTGGGTCTGCCCCCTTCTGCAGATTACCAATGAGCCTTCCGTTGCTTGCTGCTCCTCCTTTCCATTTCCCCTTTTCCACCTGTTGGCTCCTAATGTGGGACACTGCTTTGGGGCTCTGGTTTTCTACCTGGGTGAACATTCAGCAGTCTGTTTGGTTGCCTTACTTTTAGAGCCAGGTTTAACAAAGAAAGGAATGGAATCAGCTTCCTAGCAAGTCAAGAAAAATGGTCCCACTTGTGCTTCCTGTGGGAGTTGTTGCTACTATTATTGTTTTAAGTTAAGTGAAATTTTCTCCCTTCCATGGCTGTGTAAGCAAATATTATGTTGGACCATGTGCCATTGCTGCTGTTTAATCATTTTTGCTTATTAAAATGTCAATTTTATTTGATTCGACTTAATAGTTGAACTCTGTGGGGTGAATTTGGTTGAAGGAGGAGGGAACTGACATTTCTTGAAGACACACCGTGTGTAGGCATGGTAACCCGTTTACACCTCACATTGCCTTTGGAGTAGAAGCAGCATGAAGGTAAGGAGTATGCTTGCCTTGTTTAGGATTGTATTCCTATTCCCAGCGCAGTCTCTGGCACACAGCTGGTCTTCAGTATATATTCATCAAACAAGTGAGTGCAAAGCAGTGGGATAAAACAGACAAGGATATTAAGAAAATCTAGCAGAGTGCTTGTGAATAGGAGACGATATATGCAATGTGACCAAGAAGTGCATGTTAAGACAGTAGCAGTTCCATAAATTGAGACAGGCTCAAAGAGGTAAAATACCCAAAGATAAACAATGGCAAATAAGCAGTTGAGCCAACACAAGCTCCAATCTTGTTATCCTTCTCGAGCTCTGCTCCCCCAAATCCACCAAACTCTTAGCCAAGTTATCAGCGAGATCTCTGAGGAGGTCATTCCAGTCTGAACCTCTGGAGCCAGAGAGAAGGCAAAGACTTGCTTTGGGGGTGTCCCTTTGTCTTGCCTCAGCCCTGTCAGCTTCCTCACCAGACCCTGATAATCTGCTGATGTCTCAGAACTGGCAGGCCAGTTCTGCCCCCCTGCTCTGCCTCCAATTGCCAGGGGAAATAGTATTAATAATAAATAATAAGGAAAAGGAGGAGGAAGAGGAGACACATTTGCTAAGGTACCTTCTACATGTCAGCCGCCACATTAAGCTCTTTACTTGCTTGTCTCATATACTGCTTACAACAGCCCATGATTATCCTCCTTTTACAAATGGAAAACTAAAGCTGCTTACACAAAGTCACATAGTGTATTTCAATCTGTCTCTCTCTTTATTCCAGAGCTGAAGCTTTTAGCCCTTACACTGTAAGATGGAACCGAAATGCCATCATATATTAAGATGTCTAAGAATGGCTAGAGAAGAAAGGCAAGATTGAAATACCAGAAGATGGGCTATTGTTTATTTGAAGGAACCCTTTCTTCTGATTATAAAATGTCATGAAGCTGCAATTGTTCAGAAATCCCCAAGCTTTTAGTAAGTTTTACTGAAGAGCTCAGTCAAGAGCAGTTGTCCTGACACTGATGGTATGGAGAGTGTGGGGGGAAGCTGCTGTCCTTGTTAAAACTACCTTTAAGGAAAGGAGGCAAGAGAATTGGAGTAAGACGATGGACCGAAAGAGAACATAGCAGAAGGGAAATAACAGTTCTGTAAGGATTCTGGAGACCAGAACAGTTGAGCCTGAAACCTGGCTCTACCACTGATTTATTGTTTGACTTTGGTTAAGTTACCTCCCCTCTCTGAGCCTTTGTTTCCTATCTGCAAAAAATGCCAACCTCATTGGGTAGTTACAGAATTTCAAATGAAGGTGTTTATAAGGAACCTAGCACACAGCAAGAATGTAATAAAAATTGGTCCACTCCCCCCTCCCCATGCAGGATTAGAGAGAGCAGCATTACTTCGCTTAAATGCACATTAAAAGGTTTCAAACCGCTTCTTAACAATAGGGATCTTTGTCAGGGAGTATGCAAACCAAAAATAAAGAGAGGTTAAGAAACCTTGGCCAGTGGCATCCCTATCTCTCCTTACAATCTGGCTCATCACGAGGATTTTCCACCTTAGAAAACAGTGGAGGCTCCTGTTTGAGACACTCTGTCTCAGATGAGGGTGAGCTCCCTCCTTCCCTGACTCCAGCCCTTGTTGGGCACAAAAGGATCTTCAAGTGGAAATCACTCCCTCTTGGTGTTCCCTTTGTTATTAGCAGATGGGCCAAACCTTAGAAGGAAAGGCAAGTTTAGGGGGGTGGGGGTGTGTATGTGCAGAGAAGTAGGGGGAAGGTGCTGCAGCCAGGTCTTCCTGTTTGCTATGAAATGTGCAAAAAAAGAGAAGGCCAGGTGCTGTAGTAACAATTCCAAAACATGCACACTGATTTCGGGATCCAAGGGGGGAATCCAAGGGCCTTTGTTACTGAGATCATTGCATTTACATTCTCTTGCATCAATATCAAACTAATCACAGGTACAACTCACTGGGACATTGAACATTCTTGGCACACACTGTTTTTCATTTATAACAAACATCTGAATTTTTTTTTTTCCATTTGTAACTGTTTTCTCTTTGTTCATCACTTCCTATCAATTAACTCATAACTTCAGGGAATTCTGCCTTAGCAGACCATGTTGGATTCCAACTTGTTTCCTTGAGTCCTTCAGAAATTGGTGATACGCTTCATCGTATCTTTCCTCGGCAAAGGTATCGAGGGAAGCTGGGAGAGCAAAGAATACTGAATCGCCCAGTAGAAACTTTTCTGCTTTCCCTCTCACTTTACTGGAGGCAAACATCTCAAATGGACCATTTAATTCCTGCTCGCCCTGCTCCCCTCCCCTTTCTTAACATCTCTGCTGGATGCTGCAGTTTAAAACATTTTTTTTTTTGACACATTCAAACTGGCAAAATACAGTTTTGTACAACTCTAGCCCTGAAAACATGATAGGGACCTTCTTTATCTTTCCGCAGAATAAAAAAGGAAAACCAAAGTTATTCAAATGGCTGTTTGTTTCTTTAGTGCAGGAGGGCGTCTGGGCAGGCTAGGGAGGTCAGCATTCTGTTTCCTCCGACCTCATTCCTCTGCTCCGATAGGTTCAGCACTTGCCCTCTGGGCAGGCAGGCTGGTTATTTCTGTTGAGAGGCTGCCTCTTGCTTCTTGGCCCACACATTACTTTTTAATGACTAAATATCCTTAGATTTTTCAGCCTGGTTTTAGCTTGGGGGCCGGATGGTTGGCCTGGGATGAGCAGGCCTTTGCCTGCCCAGCGAGGATGTGCCCACCTCGGGGAGGGCTGGCCGTGCCGTTCTGGATTAGACAGACGCAAACCAATTCACTTGCAAAAGCTGGTGTTTCCTCCACCTCCCTCAGCTTCTTAAACTTAATATTTTAAGAACTCAATGCCATGCTATGTAATACCCAGAAGTGGTTGCATGCTATGAACATGGTTCTTTATTCACAGACAGCGTTCCACACACCAACAGCTATACTGACTTTGTTCTAAGATGCCCGAATGCTGTTTGGGAAAGATGGCCTATGGAAAAGATGGCCTATGGAATGAAACACTATTCCACACTCACCAGCTGAGTCCTTGATTAAATAAAGCCTTGGTTTGGCCAGGCAGTAAGTGTATGTCGAATGCTGCTAAGCAAGTAGTTTCAGCCTTCACTGTGCATGGGATTCACCTGGGGGTGACTAAAAAAAAAAAATAATAAAGGCAGGTGCACAGGCTGATTGAATAGTCCTAAACACAGGGTCTTTGCTTTTATTTTTAAGCTCTTCAGGTGATTTTAATGTCTTAGCCTCTATTTTTTTTTTACCAGAAAGTTCCGGAATTTGTTTTTGAATTCTATAATACAGATTTGTTGTTTGAGTCTCTACTTGCTGAAACTAGGACCCCTTGATTGTGCCACCTGTAAAGTATTATTTTATCATTAACAATCACCCAGCAGCAATGCTAAGGCTCTCCAGCTCTCAATCTCAATCTCCTCACCTGTAAAGTAGGGGCTTAGTTTATAGTTTCCCAGGTCCCTTCCAGCTCCAATTTTCTATCATAAAATGGTTCCTGATTTCTTCATTACTCAAATTCCTGAGGAGGATTTCAACTGGAAGTGAGCAGGAATTTGAAAGAGGCTTAAGAACAGAACAGCACCTGGTTAGGGATACGGGCAATGGAGTTGAGCCACTTGTGACCTTAGGCAGTTTACTTAACTTCCCTGCCTCAGGCTTTTCATCTGTAAAATGGAGACAGCACCTGTGTCATAGAGTTTTTGAGAAGATTAAATGAGCTAATCCAGATAACGTACTTGAAACTCCCTGACATGGCAAATATTCAATAAATGAAGACTCTAGGTCTCCTTCCTCTAATTCAAACTCATTTGACTAAGAACCCCCCCCCCACTCCCGTCTTCAGGTTCTACTCTCTCATTAACTGAATAAACCTCATATCAAGGAGAAGAATAAACTCAAATGATTTTAGGAAGGGATGTCTGTTCCTAGAACTCTGTTAGGAAAATATTATTTAAAAGGGGCAAAATCCAGATGTTGGAGAGCAGGCGAAACATGGGAAAATAGGCATAGCTGCTTGCTGGAGGAGGACAATGTAAGTTCCCCATCAGAGCACCATTCTGGGATTTTGATTTCGTTTTTGGGAATAACATCAGGCTCATCTTTCCTTGGAAAGGAATCAAGCATTGTCTTTTGAGATCATGCGAAGTGGGTCATTTCTCCCTAACTGCTGACCCACAGCCCAGCAGTACTTCTGTAATCCCATGAGAAAGGTGAAGAATGCCCTGATATTCTGATTCCTCAATTAGACCTATTTTTCTAGTACACTGCAAGCCCTGGGTCTTCTACTTCTTCCTGTCCAGAATTTTAATCCTCCAAGAGTCATCATGACCCTGAGAGACAGCACCTTCTCATAGGAGCATGATTCTATTTTCTCTCCTGCTACATCACATCTCTTATAGCTCTGAAAAAATAAATCCAGTGTTTGGGACAGTAATCTCTATTTCAAGCAGAATCAAAATAGGACATTCTTTGATTTATATGGAAGAAAAGTGAGAGGGAATGATTGGACTTACGGATTTCCTGTCTTACATTATGATAAATTTCTCTTCAATGGTTTTTCTATTACACTTCAAATTTGAGTTGATTTATACAAAATTTGATGTGGCATTGGAATTTAGATGAGGTAGTAGAGTCAGAGCCCCAGGTAAAGGTCGGGACACATGGTTCTAGTTATGGCCATTGGAAAGGAAAATAGGTGGTCTGAGAGCCCTAACCATACCTAGAATTCTGTTTATTGGCAACTTCTGGTCAGTTTAGCTAATGGTTTGTTGACTTTGTTAATCTTTGCAAACAACCAGATTTTGGTTTCATTGATATGCTCTTTTCTTTTTCTATTCTCTACGTCATTGATTTCTACTCTAATCTTTATTATTTTTTTCCTTTGCTCCAGTTTAGTTTGCTCTTCTTCATTCAAAATCCTAAAATAGAAGATTAGGTTATTAATTTGAGATTTTTCTTCTTTTTTAATACTGCTATAAATTTCCCTCTAAGCACTGATTTAGCTGCTTCCCATAAGTTTTGATAGTTTGTGTCTTCATTTTCATTTACCTCAATGTGCTTTCTAATTTCTGTTTTGATTTCTACTGTGAGCCATTGGCTATTTAAAATTGTATTGTTTAATTTCTATATATTTGTGAGTTTCCCAATTTTTTCTGGTTGTTGATTTCTAGTTTTTTTATCATCACATAGTTGTATATTCATCACTATGATCATTTCTCAGAATATTTACATCACGCTGGAGAAAGAAATAAAAAGAAAAAATACATACCATACCCCTTACCCCTCCCTTTCATTGACCACTAGTATTTCCCTCTACCCAATTTATCTTAACATTTGTTCCCCCTATTATTTATTTATTTTTAATCCATATTTTTTACTCATCTGTCCATATCTATAGATAAAAGGAGCATCAGAACAAGGTTTTCACAATCACATAGTCATTTTGTGAAAGCTATATCATTATACAATCATCTTAAAGAAACATGGCTACTGGAACACTTTCTACAGTTTCAGGCACTTCCCTCTAGCCTCTTCAATACACCTTAAACTAAAAAGGGGTTATCTATATAACATGTAAGAATAACCTCCAGGATAACCTCTCAACTCTATTTGAAATCTCTCAGCCACTGTCACTTTCTTTGTCTCATTTCTCATTTCCCCCTTTCAGTTGAGAAGGTTTTCTCAATCCTTGATGTTGGGTCCCAGTTCATTCTAGGATTTCTGTCCCACATTGCCAGGAAGGTGATTTCTAATTTTCCTCCATTGTGGTCAGAGAACATACTTTGTATTATTTCTTCCCTTTTAAATTTATTGAGTTTGTTTTATGATCTGGCTTATGATTTATCCTGGAGAATATTCTGCATGCACTTGAGAAGAATGCATATTCTGAGGTTGTTGGATAGAGTATTCTATATACTGTTTGATCTAATTGGTTTATGGTGTTGTTCAAGACTTCTATTTCCTTGTGGGTCTTCTGTCCATTTGTTCTACTGATTATTGAAAGTGGGGTATTGGAGGCTATAGGTGACTTTTGAAGAATACTTTGTATAAGGTATACAGTAGTTCAGCTTCTAAGGAGTGTTTATATCTATGAGGAGCAATTGCAATCACAGCATCCCTGTAAAGCAAATAAATAACAATATTAATATTTTACTTTATTATTTAAATGAACAAGTAGAAGCCGTAATCAATTAGCTGATGTTGCCAGGATCACAGTAAATGTGTGGCTGAGCAGGGACAACCCAGGTCGTTTGATAACACCCAGTATTACACTTCCATCATACAAAATACTTACCTTATGGACCAGTTACAATACGGCAGACAGTGCACCAACACTTTGTGTGTGTGTGTATGTGTGTCAGAAAGAGAAAGGGTAAGTGCATGGATGGGCACATAGCAACTACAATGTTAAATTTCTGTTTATCCTGGAGCCATAGTCAGGTTTAATCATTCTTGGAATTTTTCTGCATGAACAGGGTATAGCTGTAGACTCATTATTTACACAACATTCCCCTCTCCCTCTCGCCTGAGGGAGAAAGGGACTTTCTCTGGAGCCAGTAGGAGATGACCCTCCCCAGCTTTATTTTTCTTAGCTGAAAGGAAAAGTCAGGCCTGCTGACTTCTCAGAACTATGTTATGAGCCAGACTTGGGCAGATAATCCACACACTCCTTCTCTTTTCTCTATGTGTCCTGCCTTCTCTCATTCTCTCCTGGTCAATAGACATAGGAGTGCTCAATCAATATTTATTGATTTGGTTTTGTAATGACACCAGGCTAAATTACACCTTAGTTAACGAGCTAGTGATTTTAGCAAAAGGTGGGCCTGACAGAGATGCAGGTAGACTCCTCTGTTCTGTAGGCATTTTCTGATGCCTCTCTCTCAGAAGAATGGTAAATGAAGAACAAGACAGAGGAGATAAAAAGCACCAGTTCACAGCAAGAGTGGGAAAACCCGGACTCTAGTCCTAACACTGAGGTCCACCAGCCTCTGTAAACTTTGACCATAAAATGTCAACACTCAATCTGATGATCTCAACGTTTTCTCATTCTGTGAACACTTCATTCCTTTGCTCACTTACTGCCATTCTCATGTCCTGATTAGGCAAGTATTTATTGAGCATCTACTTAGTTTTAGGCACAAAGTAGGCCGGTGGTGGGAGGTGGGATGGGATGCAGAGATAACTAAGGAACAACTCCAGCCCCTGAACTCATCTTGCTGGTGGAGAAAGAGAATGGGAGGCAAATATCCATATGGAAAGTAAAAATTGGGCAGAACTAGATCGATAGCTCCTGGGGTAAAGCCTACACCTAGGCCTTTCCAATTGTGCTTGCCTCAGGAATCTGGAAACTGAGGCAATGCCAAGAGGAGGCTTAAAGGTAGGGAGCTCTTGAATGGGTAAGAGGGCTTGGTGGGACTCTCCTAAGAGTACAAAAACACATTGGAAGAGATCATGGGTCACCTCTCACCTACCCACTGGAGACAAGAGGAATGAGTGCATACGATGACTATGTGTCTAGGTGTTTTAGGTTGCATAAAGAACCCATGTGAAGTTGTTTGTGCTGTACATTGTGTCCCTTAAGTAGGGTACAAGTATCTTCTGATATTGATTTCCCTGAAGATCTAATGGTACTCTGAGATCAGTAGGACTCACGTAGGACTTGAAGAGGAGATCACGGATCTCCCAAGACTGTGCTCCACGTAGCTATAGCCTGACTGGTCACTGAGCACATGACATCCCTCAGCTCAGCTCAGCTTCACGCTGAATGATCACAGAGCCCGCAAGCCAAACTAACCCATGCAAATGTCCAAAAGCACTTGGAAGCAAAACAAAATCTAAAAAAAGAAAAGAAATCCTGAGTCCTGAATTCTGTCATGCAGGCCAAATGATCTCGCTGCCACATACAAGATGCACAATGTCATGGTATCCTGCTCATCAGCTATTGAATGACAGAGCTTCAGTACTATATTTATATTATCTCTCTTCTCATTGGACCCACCTTGATCTGTGCAGGCAACCAAGAAGAGATTCAATGTGGTAATAATTCAAGCCCTAATAACAGTAGTGAAAATACCAAAAGCCCTGCCAACAACAACACAGCTAAGTTGATGGCTTACTATGTACCAGGCACAATGCTAAGTACCTAACATACATTATCTTCTTAGATGCCATCATTGTCCCCATTTTCTTTTCCTGATGGAAAAGCTGAGACCTGGAGAATTGAAGCAAACCACACCGTAATTAAAACCTAGACAGTATAACCCCTAAAGCCACGTTCTTAACCACTATCCGGTATTTTCCCTCCAGTGGCTCTATTTTACTGTACACATTGGAACATCTTTTCTGTTTCTATGGCTTGGGTTTTTTTTTGTTGTTTATGTTTTTTGTTTTTTGGCTTTCAAAGGTTTTTATTGACATAGAACACTTTTCCCCTCATCTATATATTTGTGAACCTTACATATTATTCAAGTGCCATAATTCATCAAACTGGATACATATTCTTCCTCCAAATAGATATTCCCTTCACCCCTTTCTTACTGTCCTTAGCATAATCTGCCTTGTGGGTGTATTTATTTCCGTGTTTGTCCTATTGTCTCCACCTGATTGAGAGCTCTTCAAGGCCAGGGTGTATGGTTACTCATGTTAGCCTCTGAGAGCACCTGGTATGGCTTGGGTTTTGATGTGACTTTTTGGTTAAAAAAAAAAATTTCTGTTGGATGTGTGTTTTTAATATCATAAGCCACCGCATATCCTTGATGGAAGTAGGCACATCAAAAAGCGTGATTAAATAAAAATGCAACAGAACACACACGGAGATCACGGAAATCGACTCCAACCTCTGTCTGGTTATAGCTGCTTTGAGGTGGGAGATGGGCGAGCTGTCTTTCTGGCTGCCAGACAGCAGGTTTGTTTGAACTTAGCTGGCTATGAGAGCCAGCAGAGTGAACTTGAAGAGAAAGATAAACATTCAACTGTTCAAAGCTTCAGGTGTTATGATTGCTAATTGAGAAATTCTCTAAATGATACCTGCTGGTATGTAGGAATTTCACTCCAGGGGGTTAGTGGCTCAGGGGAAATCTGAGACTGTTCTTCTTCAGAGTCTCCCTTAAAAAATTGAAATCAACTGTAGTGTCCTAGTCGATCAGGAGCGGATGTGCTCAGGGTGATCAGGGCAGCCAGAGCACCCTTAACTCTATCTTCAGGTGGATGCTTTATGACACACGTACACGCACAGTCTCACCTATCAGAAGCTCACACACACACAATCTCACACACACACTCTCAGGCACCTGCACGCATGCAAACAGAAATTTTCCACACACTGTTTTCAGATACATACATGTGCAAAAAATGCACGCTAGCTCGCACAATACTCTTTTATATATTAGTACATGCACATTCTTTCTCTCTCTCTCTCTCTCTCTCACACACACACACAAGCTTTCTCATAGTCCTCTCTCTCTCTCGCTTCACTCACATACTTCTGACAAAACTGCTGCAGTTGTACTAACCTGCCCAAGTCTCTTTCTGGGCCCAGCCCAAGTCAGCATTTTCCCAAGCCCAGGTTCATTTTAGGTGCCACATTATCTTCCCCCTTTCCTCAGAGCCCTGTCGCACTGTTCCTGATTCTAGAGGATGTGTGCGTGACAGATCGACGGCTGGGGGAGCAGGTGTGACTGTGCCCAGTGAGTGATAAATGGGGCAAAGGGCAGGAGCCTCTAAGTCGACCGTCTCACAGGTGCCACCACCATCCTGCCTCCCCCCTTGCTTGTCCCTCTCTCTGAGACAGCTTGGGGTGGTGGAAAGGGTCTTCATCAAGCCTGGGTCAGGTCCCAGCTCTGGGGCCTTGGGTGAGCTCCTTAGATACAGAATCTCTGAGTTTCAATGTCCTCAGCTGTAAAATGGAGTTAATATGTCACGGAATGGTGAAGAGTATCGAAGCCTGTACTTGATAGTCCCGTGTTATTCCAACAGGGGGTTTTATCAGTGATTCTTTGGGCTGATATGTTGTAAAAATGCCTCTCCTATTCACTCACCCACATTGGCAAACTTTCCTGCCAAATGAGTCAGCTTTGTGTCAACGTTGCACCAAAAATGTTTAAAAATAATAGAGTCACCAACCTACTATAAAGATTACCATCACAAAAATGGCAACTTTCTTGTCTCTGTGCTGTTTTCTTTAAAAAGTGCATGAATGATGTGTGTATATGGTAGTGAGGAAGAAACTCTTAAAAAAAACTTTATTTTTAAATGTAAGAAGTTCAGGAGTGACTTTACAAGTCTTTACATAGCTCCATGTGTGATTTCAAAAGCTAGAAACAATATCTACACCCACCCCCCCAACTTTGTCCTTAATCTGCTCACTTTTTCTTGGGACCATTTAATGGCACTGATTAAAAAACAATTTTGATGAAAAAAGAAAGAAATACCGCAGTTCCCCAGGAAAGGAAAACAGCAGAGATGGGAATCTATGGATACGGAAGATAAACTATCTCTTTTCACAGTTTTGCTGGAAATGGTGTCATTAAATATATCCCCCCTGGGAAGGACGGCTGTGAACACCACTTCCTAAACACCTACTATGTACCAGCTACTATTCAACATCTGACATACATTGTCTTTCTTCTCCCTTATGGCACTTATCGTGACTGTAGTGCTACCGGCGCTGCTGTCATAGTCTATTTACTGTTTATCTCCCTTTCTGGACACTAAGCTCAGGAAGGCCCAGGTCATATCTGTGCTGTTCCCCGTCCCCACATGGAGCGTAGGGCCTGGCACATGGCAACGCGCAGGGAGTGCTCATCAAATGAATGAATGAGCTACAGTCTCATAACAAACTAACAAGTTAGGCATTATTATTTCCATTTTACAGATAAAGAAACGGATGCTTAGAAAAGTTAAATGGCTAGCCATGGAGATACTGATTTCTGGTGCTGGATTCTGAACCCAAGTCATTAGCGCTCTTGGTGACTAAAGTGACTATTCTAAGGAGAGGCTCTGCTGGGCTGTGTTGTGTGGTCATGAAGGGTACGCGCTTAATAAACATTTTTCTGGGTTTAGTACCTTTAACTAGTCCTTAGTCTCAGATTGGCCTTTTCCTTTCCTTTTAATTTTCACTCATTACTTTTCTCAGCCTCACTTCGCGATGCCTTTGTTTAGTCAGTCCCTTTATTTTGCTCTGAGCAGAGGGTCCGTCCTGATGATCCCCATCCAGGCCTCCAGGTTTTCCCACAGAAAAGGTCTAGTCCCTTCCCCTGCCCCAGGAACTCCAGCCAAGAAGCAGCTCAGGATAAATATCAGCAGGGCTGTAGCATATACTGTGACAGGTGCTGAGACGTCCTGGCTAGAGCTGACACTAACCTCCTTGTTGGCAAAGCGAATGCACACTCGACTTACCACCCTACTCGCCCTCTCATCTGCCTTTGCTGCCGGTGACTGCTCCCCTTTCCCCACTCCTACATCATTTTTCCTTTGCAGCCTTCTTATTCTTCCTTGTTCTTCCCAAATGGTGGTGATTCATAGTTCTCATGTCATCCTATATAGTCCCCCTGGAGAACCTCTTCTACTCATAGCCTTGGTGTTGTCTTTATCCAGAGAGCTCGACATTACAGGCACAAGGATGGGCTATAGGGTTAATAACACTGATGACTGGTTTTTCAGGTAAGGTGAAGGGGCTACATTCAGATGACTGAGATGTAGGTCGTTCTCAAGTCTCAGATCACAGGATGTTGAGAAAGGTTAATATTTCTCAACATCATACCCTTCTAAACTCCAGGCCTGAATAGCTAACTCCCTGCTGTGTAGTTGGCTTTTTGTCTCCTTCGCTGTAATAGACACAGTGATGTGTTGTCAGATCCCCTTTCAGGGAAGGAGTCTTTTGCCCCAGCTACAGCGAGTATTATTGGTATATAGCCTCCAGCTGGCAGCCCCTCCCAGGATGGCCTTTATGGGACAAAACCACTTCACCCAAAGCCATGTCACTTTCCAGGGTATCCTTCATTAAATCACTGACGGGTGTGGGAATATAAAGGATGAGCCATCTTAGCCCAACTTGGAACAGCTCTGAATGTTTAGTCTAGCTCCAGAGCTCACTGAGAGGGAAACAGATGATCCAGTTAGCTAATGCTGCATAACAAACCACTCCAAAACTTAATGGCTTAAAACAACAACAATATTTATTTTGTTCATAAATCTGCAGTCCTGGCAGGGCTCCATGTAGTGGGAAGGTGGCAAGGAGATAGCTCGTGGCTGCTCCACTCAGTTTCTGCCAGTGTAGCTTGAAGTGGGGGATGTAATCTTCTGAAAGCTCAGCTATTCAAGCCTGGCACCTGAAATGGGCAGTCTCAAAATGTGGGGCTTCTTGGGCATTTCCCTCTATTTCTACATGGTCTCACCTTATGCTTTCTCCAGCATGGAGGCCTCAGGGTAACCAGAATTAATACATATTAACTCAGAGCTCTTAAGATGCATGTCCCAAGAGAGAGAGCCAAGATGGAAGCCTTATTGCCTTTTATGATCTAGCCTCAGAAGTCAGATAGCATCACTTAGGTTAAGACAGTTACAAAGGTCCACCTAGGTTCAAGGAAATGGAACATAGACCTGCTGTCCATGGAAGAGGGTTAAGATCAGATTATAAGAAGAACCTGTAGGGTGGGATACATATTGAAGTTGGCATCTTTGGAAAATAAGATTTTTCACAGCCAAGGTCATCACTGAACCTGCCCAGCAGCTCCATTCTTCCTCTGCCCCCCTCTTTACTCCTTCCCCTCCTTTCCGCAGGTGTCACCTTCAAGAGTTTACCTTAAAAAATGTCCCCTTTGCTAAGCTGTGAATGCCTCAGAGTCTGCCTCCAAGAAACTCAACCTGTAAAACTAGCCCCTCAAAACATGTACAGAAGTCACCATCTTCCCCACCTTCTATTCCTACCCAATTCTCCTCTTCTCTGTGCCTTATCTCAATGAATGACCCTATCTTTACCCAGCATCTTTATCCTATCCTGCAGCCCATATCCAGCCACTCTTCAGCTTCTGTGTCTCCTGAACATCTTTCACATGCATCCATTTCTCATCTTCCCTTACCACTACCCTCGTTTAAAGTGCTATCATCTCCTACTGAAAATTCTGCACAATAGCCCAGAAACAATCTTTTGCATCCACTTTTGGTTCCCTGCAGCCCAAACTCCACTGTTGCCAGAATAATCTTCCTAAATCTCATATATGACTATTTCATTTCTTTGTCCATATGATAAAGTTCTTAACTGTGCCCGCAAGACCCTTTATAAGCAGGCTTTGCCTTCTTTCGAAGTCCCCATTTCTCACCCCTGCCTTGTCGTACTGATTTTCTTTCAGTTCCAATTTTAAGCGTGGTAAATTCTCCCTGCGTTTTCCTCTGGGTGGATAGTATTGTCCTTTGCACCCATACCAAGACATTCCTATGTACACATCTCCAGGTATTGGTTCAAATTCCAATTCGTCCAGCAAGCCGTCCCTGGCTCATTTAATTGTGTGAGGGTCCTGACAAGAGCTCCCACATCCTTTACACCATAGCACAGTCACACTTCATGGGAATCAACTTTCCTGGAGGCTGGAAGTTCTACCAGGGCAGTGACCATGTCCATCTTGTTCACCAATGTAGCTTTGGCTCTTAGTCCAGTGCATGACACACAATGGACACTCACACAGGCTGCCCTGCATAGCCGGACAGGTTGTACACGGATCAACTCCAGGGAGCCCCATTTACATTGACTGCATTGTGGATACAGCCCCCGATGATGTAGTACCCAACCCAGACACACCCAATAACCCAGCAAAAATTTTGAATATGTGAGCAAATGAATAAATTAATTTTTCCATCCTTAGTATTCTCTATTAATAATGAAATTTATAATTTGCAATAGGAAAATCCGATTTCAGAAGTCTCTTTCCTAAATGCCAAAGAATGCATCATGTGCAACTAGTAAAAAATGTAAAAGCCTAAAGCTGTGGTTCTCAATCCTATGCACATTAGAATCACTTGGGTGGCTTTTGAAACATACTGATGCCTGGACCCCACCACAGACAACGTAAGCAGAGTCTCCTGTGGGGGGGGGAGGGGGCAAGCATTGGTACTTATTATATCTCCCCAGGTGACTAATGTGCAGCTAAGGTTGAGAACCTCTGGCCTAAAGAGCATCCAAGCACATCCAAGGAGCTTAAGAACCTCACCTGGCAATCATTAACCTCAGCCATAACACTTGCTAAGGAGCCCAAGGCCTGAGAACCCAGGATAAAAACCTTTGAGGTTAAGTGTATTTCTTCTCTGGTGTTTGGAACTCAGATATAGATAGTTGAATTTGTGCTGTTCATTTTCTCCACTTGTCCACTCAAGGCCCCTGCCTTTATTTATTTATTCTCTTTTGTTCCCTACTCCTCCTGCAAGTTCTTTTCCTCACCACATTTGATACAGAATATACTTGTGTTTTTATGTATTCTTGTGAAAATGTGTTTTGTTGCTTTGCATTCTGCATTTTTATTTCATGTAAATGGTATTGTGCTCTAGATTCATTCTGATTGTTAATTTTTCACTCCATCCATGTTGCTGTGGGCATATCCAGTCCGTTGCTTCTAACTGCTGCCCAGTATTCCAGATTGTCCTTCCACTGCATTTCCCCCATCCATGCCCCACGATATTCATCCACTGTGCTTCTGGCTCCGCAACCCCACAGCACTGCTGTAATCATCCTTGTTTATGGGGTGGATCTGTGGGTGAATTTATCTGGGATAAATCCCCTCTCTCTGGTCTATGAGATATCTTTTAGTCTCATTACTTGGGTATCTGGGCATAATGGATACTTTCACATCAATATATGCAAAAAAAATCCATATGGTTCATGTGATGTTTTGACTATAATAATGGGACCCAAACAATATGTGGGAGTATCTATAAGAAAATAATCGAACACGTCCCCAATGACCTGGAAAGAGATGGTCATCTAGGATCTCAGTTTCATTTAATCCTGATAACCTCTCAGGAAATCGTTCCCAGGCATGGTCTCCAGCACAGACCACAGGATAATCTCAAGCAAAATCTCACTGAAAATGAGCCATTTCTTGGCTTGTCACAAAATGTCATTGGATAAAAGACTACCAACTCCCACGGATCTTAACAGACCTACTTGCAGGTCAAATAGGGGAAAGACTAAACCCGTATCAAGAAGTCACGTTGCATGCATTAAACATCACCTCTGCTACCAAAACTAAGCAGAACCAGATATTTCAATTGGGAAAGAATGACATTTTGCCAAAACTCTGCTCATTTTCATCAGCATATAAGCTGGATGGAATGTCGAGAGAAGGCTTCAGCAATTAATTGGCAAATACATACAGTGTAAGTAGTTTATTGAAAACCCTTTTTTTTCCCCCACAATGGCTATGTTATGTAATACACTGGTATCTATAAGACTTCCTACCAAATTTCTGTGCTTGAAAGCAGTTGTAACTTTAGCAAAAGTATTTAGGTTGATGCTGAGACATGTGATAGTTTTTATGCTTGACCAGGAGCTTCAGTAGTTATCGAGCTTTTACTTCCTGCTTAGGAGAGTACAGTGGTCAATACAGCAGCCTGCTTATTAGTTCTGTCTCTAGGGCAAAGTGCTCATCCTCTCTGTGCCTCAATTTCCTCATCTAAAGAACTGTTGGTTCAAATAAGAGGGAGAGGGATAGCAGAAATTAGGATTTAAGAAATAACTGCGACTACTGACTCATTATATCGTTATTTCTTTTGAGTCTAATGTTTTTAGAGTAGCCAGAAGGAAATACCTGAAGTTGTTGAAATATAATCCAGTAGCCCTGATCTTTGATAATGACTGCATAACTATATTGCAAAAAGAAAAAAAAAATAGTTGCCCGTGTTTGTATGGATCTACTTTCAGGATGTTTTGTATTGTTCTACTGATTTTATATATAAACTACAATACTACATTTAGTTAACTTACCTCTATTGTAAGTCTTATAATTGGATAGAATGCAATACTAGTGGTCAATAAGAGGGAGGGGTAAGTGGTATGGGATGTTTGAGGTTTTCTTTTTATTTCTTTTTCTGGAGTGATGCAAATGTTCTAAAGATGATCATGGTGATGAATACACAATTATGTGATGATATTGTGAACCACTGATTGTATACTTTGGATGGTTTGTATTGTGTGTGAAGATATCTCAAAAAAAATACATAAAAAGAAAAAAATTGTTGGTGTTAGGGCCTGCCTTCTGGTGGGGTTGTAAAAAATTAAATGGGATAATACACGTAAGGCATTTGGCATACAGTAAGCCCTACAGTGTACTTTGCCCCGTAGGTGCTTAGCAAGTTTCCTTGTGATGATTTATTTAGGCATCCTGGACAGAACCAGGACATTTTAACTTCAAGAAATCTCTTTACATCCACTTCCTTTGGGAGTCCTTCTCTGACAAACACACAATCTTCAGTTCCCTGACTTTCTGCAGTCCCAAGCATCTAAACCACACAACCTTCCTTTCTACTTATTGTTTTGGATTGTCCATACTTTAATGTGTATTTTTACACAACTGGATTAACATTTGAGGGAAATGACAATGACTTCTATTTCCTTAGCAAGTTCAAGGATACACAAAAGACTGGTAGAATACTTCTTTTTGTACTAATTTACAAAGTCCCTTGGAAATATTGCTAGCATAAGAAGTGTACTCTCTTAGCATTCTATAAATTCATTAATGAAACTTGAACAGTCTAAGCTTTTATTCCTTCTTCTCAAGAGAAGTTGAGCTCATATTTTCTGTGACTCTTGTCACAGAGCCTCTTCTCTCCAAAGCTCCCACCAGATTTGGCATGCATTTGCGTTGGACACAGAAGAATCTTCAGCCCTATTACTTTTTCCTTGTAGGGACTTCCTGTTGAAGTAAATGTTCACCCCAAACCCTGGATGTGTGTATAAGTATGTGTGAACATGTTTGTTTTTTTTTTAAAAAAAAAAGGTCACTTCCCTTTTACCGTCATTTTTTCAGCCTCCCAATGTTAACATACCATTATGGGTTATTATCATAAATTATTATGAAACATCATTACCTCTTACAGGTAGGACTTGGATGCATTTCAGTTGCTTCACTCGGCCACTAATTGATTCAAGTAGTTTTCTGACGTTCAAGTTAAAACGCATTGCTTCCATAAACAGGAGTAATGCTTTCCACCTGGGAATACAGTCTTCACAGTCCCATATGCTGTTCACTCTTTAGGCACAAACTGCTGTCTGCAGCTGGTCATTGTTCCTTCTGAAACACCATCACCCCTTTCCCTTTTAAATCTTGATAGAACTTTTTATTTTATTTCTTTACATTGTAAGCTACAGTCTCAAAAAGGACGTTTGCTGACTAATTTAAGAAAGAAAAATGTTCGTTTCTCTTATTTGTTCAGTGAGTCCTGCTGCATCCTCTAAGTTTCTAATCAATGATCTTACTCGTTCCCTTTGGGCTTCGAATCCCATTCTCCGTTCACCAGAGATCAGGGCCTAGAAGGGGGACACCGAATGACTGGGGGACACCCAATGACTGGGTGACAGAGGGGAAGGCAGATGGGGAGGAGTGACAGGGAAAGAAGGTGCCTCACATGACTCCCTTGACCACAGCATCTTTTTTTTTTTAATGGGGCAGGTTAGTCACTGAATAAGTGACTTTTTAAATGTTTTTTTATGTGAAATATAATTTATACAAAAAAAGCAATAAATTTCAAAGTACATTTTAACAAGTAGTTTTAGAACAAATTTCAAAGTATGGTATGGGTTACAGTTCCACAATTTCAGGTATTTTCTTTCTTGCTGCTCTAAGACACTGGGGACTAAAAAGAAATATCAAGATAATGATTCAGTGGTCATACTCACTTGTTAAATCCTATCTTCTCTATTGCACACCTCTGTCTCCCAATATTTAGGGCTATTTGGACAATGGCAGTTCTGACATCTTCATGTTGAAAAGGAGTGTCAACATTATGGGGTTGGGGGATGCAATTGGTTGATGCTCTTGGAGAAACTGTTACCTCTGGGTTTCAGATGTTATCTGACCTAGGAACCATCTGGAGGTTTAGGTTTCTTCTGTAGAAGAAAAGGGGAAAGGAAGTGAGCATTTCTTGATCATCTGTTATGTGCCCAGCACATGCAGTAGTAGCAGTAGTAGTGGTAATTGTAGTCAGTCACAACAGCAGCTGCCTCCATTTTTGTAGCTCTTCTCCTTGACTCTAGAAAGGCCAACGAGTCAGGAACACCTCTGTCAGCTGGGAAGGCACATGACAATGTCTGCTAGCTGACTCTCCTGGCTTCTCCTTTCAAAGGACTTCCCCGGAGGCCTTTTCCTTCTGCATCTCCAAAGTTCTCTGGCTGTGTGGGCTCGCTACCATAGAGTCTTAATTGGCTGTTTGTTGTCATTAACCAAAGCACTTGGCTAAATAAGGAGTCCACATACCTCCCTCTGAAAGGGTGGTCACAGGATCACTTGAATTTGAATTTCAGGAGAGCCAGAACCCTTGATGTTCTTCCTTGTTGAGTCATATCCTCATTAACTGTTTGACCCCTGATTTGTTTAATTATGGAATGAATGTAATATTCTTGGGGTAGCATCTTATAGAAGTTAAAATCCCATAGACCTGAGTTAAACTCCGGACTCTGCCCCTATACCAGCTGGGTGACCTTGGGTAGGCATTTTAAGGTTTCTAAACTTCAGTTTCTTCATATGTGAAGAGGGATAGTCACACCTGTCTTCATGGGTGGTTATACATGTTAAATGAGAAAAGTGTTGAGCAGCTATGATGGGCCAGGAACTGCACTGGGCACCATGGTGATCAGGATGGAAGCCATCCTGCCATCCAGCTGCTTAGGGGCTGGGAAGGGTTACAGACAGTTGAGTGCAGACATTCCTTTAGAGAGTATTATCTAAGCAGAGACCTGAGGATGACTATGGGTGAGGTAGTTTGGACACTTCAGGCAGAGGGAACAGCATGTGCAAAGGCCAGGAAGGGAGAGATTATCTGATCTTTTCAATGTTCAATGTGCCCTGGAGCAAAAAAAGGGGAGAGGCCGAGGGTGAGGCTGGAGAGATAAATCATAGCAAGGCCATCAAAGACCACAGAAGACATGCTTAGGAGATTAGTAAAGAGGCAGCTGTTTCATTCAGATGCAGAATTGTGGTGCTCTAAATGAGGAAAGAAGCAAAGAGGATATGGAAAAGTCTTGGATTTGAGAGAAATTTATGAATTAGATTCAGTTGGATTTAGTGATTCATTGGATGTGGTGGGTTTAGTCCACAAGGATTCAGCAAATATTTGCTATGTACACCATCTGTTACTTACAGGATCTTGACCTTCCACTGGGCAAGGGTCCAACAAACTGTACTTCACATGTCCACCTCCATCTATCCCCTGAATCCTGGTTAATTTTGCCTGGTGTAGAGCTCTGGCCCTTCCCTGCAGGAGTTGGCTTGGAGTGATCCTGGGGCATTCCTGTTTTAGAAAAGCCAGAACATTGAAGAGAAGTATCAACACTTGAGAATTTGGGAGTTGATTGCCCAGTTTAGTGTATGCTGTCAGTCTTTTTTATTTTTCTCCTTCCTCTGAAAGTCTGCTTTGTGATCAGTGTAGTGGCCTAAAGAAAGAATCAGAGAGAGACAGTCATCTAAGGCAGCCACTGTCATGCAGTCGGCTGAATTAGATGAACCAGTGGAGTTGGGCAGTGGTGGGAAAGGTCCCAAACCATATTCCAAGTATTTTCTCCTTCAGCGTGCTTTCTCTATTTATGCCCTGTATTGTTTTATTCTAAAATCTATTTAAAACCCCTGTTTCCCATACCCACAAATGGCAAGGGAAGCAGGGAAACCAGCCTAGAATATAAAGTATTGCATGGACCGGAAACAGAATCTAGCATGGGTGTGAGGAAATGAGAGATTCCCCCTTCACACTATTGGAGAATAACATGTAAACAGCTTGAGTTGTTTCGAAATTGCTTTCGATTGTCAGGTATACCTTTCTGAAACTGGGCTGTGTGGATTAATAAGATTAAATCAACAGCAGCCGCAAAATAGCTGACACTCACTAAATCCTTACTATGTATGAGGCCTTCTGGCAGGCAGTCAACTTTATCTCATTTGTTCTTCACAATGATGCTATTAGTGAAGTATGATAATTAGTCCCATTTTACAGATAAGGAAAATTAAGGTAAGAAAGTTGATATAACTTGCTCAGTGTTTCACAACCAGAATATGGTGGAATGAACCAGGGGAAACAATTTATTTTTTTATTTTTTTATTTTTTATTTTTTTTTAATTTGCATATGGGCAGGAGGCACCAGAGATCGAACTCCTGACCTCCAGCACGGCAGGTCGGAGCTCTGCCTGATGAGCCACGGCAGCCGCCCTTTTTTTAAATAGTGGTTTGTTTTGTTTTTTTTTTCAGGGGAAACAATTTAAATTAGGGCATTTGGGCTTTGACAGAAGTCGAAGCTAACCTATTTATTTATGGAAAGTTTTATATTTGGCCATAGGACAATCTTGCTAATTGGGACTGTGTGAAAATACTGTTTAATAGTTTTTATTTTTAAACAGCTACACTGCGGTCTCTATGTTCCTTGAGGTCTTTAGAAGGAGATGAAATACTCCTTCAGTACGCGCTGCTCCTTTGGGGAATCACAGCACAGAGTGCCGAACCAGGTGAATGAGCCCTCCAGAAAACAAGCCAGCTGGGCTTCTGGTTGTCATTTCCTTTCTTGGGCCCAGGCACTCTAAGCTTTACTCTCCCTAAAGTGAGGAACTGGGGGAATGGATGCTAAAGCCGGCCTGCAGACTGTGGATTCCACGATCCGACAGTACCAATGAAGTTTTTCTCTCGGGAGCCACCTCAACCGGTTTGGCTTTGGTAGACAAGTCTGAACTAAGCAAACAGAGCAGGAAGTGCCAGTTCCTCCTCTGCAAGAAGAGATCCTGAGCTCTTTGTAGAATAACCTGTCCAGCCCAAGAGGAGAAAAATCCCCAGCAGAAACTGGCCTAACCACACTGCAGTGTCTCAGAACCCTGCTGAAGAGCTTGCGCTCTCTGCCTGGAGTTTTGAAATTCCATTATCGGAGCAGCCTTGAAAGACTCTTTCCCCATCACTCCTCTGGCAATGGTTGTGCTTGCCCACATTTGTCACCAACTCTCATAGTCCCTCCAGTAAGGACCCTCACTAGTTAATGATCATCCCGCAACTCAGACCTATTTTCTCAGCCTCAGTTTCCTTGTAAGAGGAAGTGTTTGGATTCAGGACGCCTGTAGTTTTGATTCTGAATCCATTATTAGTAGAGTAAAAATGTTAGCCGGTGCTATCAAAACGATTAACCCTCCCAGCTTAAAAAAACTCATTGGGGGAGATGCAGAGGTGATGGCCTATTTTCTCTCCGGATGACACCAAGAGGGGAAGCCCAGGGTTATTGCACACTTGAGAGCAGTCGCAGACCCAAAAACCGAATCAAAATGCATCCTCAGCTGACCTAGGGCACCCCAGCAGCACCCCACGCACTCCACCCAGCCCCAGCATTCCTGTGGCACGTCCCTACCACCTGAGTCAAATATCAAAAGAACTGCATCCCACAGTGAGATGAGAGAAAAGAACATAGACCTGGGGCTGGAAGAGACCTGTACAATCCTTGTGGCCCCCCTCCTTCATTTACCTAGATAGGGGAAGCAGAGGCCAGATGGGTCAAGTCAACCCAAGGGCTGACGGTGGTTTGGGGCTGAGCCCCTAGGCCTCAGTCTGCACTGCCAGCCCAGAGCCAGAAAGGAGAGGAAGGTACTGTTGAGTTGTAAGTCATCTCGGTTTCTATCCACCCTAGGGAACTCGCTCTCCATTTGGTCAGGGTGGCCAGCCTGCCTAAATCCTGAAGTGATCTAGGGCTTGGGATTTCGTTTCAGGAGCTCGAGCTGCCCTGATCATCTTGAATTACGCCTGTGTGCTACCCCAGAACCCCCAAACCGTGCATGATCAGCTTTACCATCATGGTGAAGGAGAAAAGAGGACCCTGGAGCCAGTTAAAGAGTTATCCTTCGGATTTAAATCAGCCCCGGTTAAAACAATCAGGGGAACTCGGGAGCTAAGGAAAGGTCAAAGGTGTGGAGGTTTAGGGTTTCGTGGGAACCTGCGCATGTTTGGACGGGGCCCAAGTGCCTGGCTGACCTGTTTGACAGGTAACAATTAGAGAGTAAGAGCCTGCCTAACTGGAATGTGGCTGCAGAGACCCGCACGGAGGATCTGCTTTACCTGCTCGGCAGGTGGGGCCTGCAGAGCCCAACAGGCATGTGCACGCACTGCATTCCAGAGAATCGGTTTTCTTTTAAAGACATGGTGATGACTGCAGGGCACAAAAGGGTGGACCCTGGCTGGAAGCCGTTAGCTATTTGCAAGGTAAAGAGGCAAAAATAAATAGTTCCCTGAAGACAGCTCAAGGAAGCAACTGCAAAGGCCTTCAAAACATTTTTTTTTCTTTTTTATGTCTGAAATGAATGTGTGCTTCTTGTCTCAGTACTTGAGAAACCACAGACCAGTACCAAATGCCAAAGATAATAGAATTGAAAAGTGCCCCTCCCCTCAACCTTTTTTTTTTCTCCTTTTCTTTTTTAAATAGGATATAATATTGTTGAGAACAGAAGACAGGCTGTTTGAAGGACAATGTCCTGCTTGAGACTGTCTAGAAATGTTTTTGCTTTCTCGAAGCACTAGGAGACACCCAGAAAAACAAAATGTCAGGATTTTTTTTTGCTCAATAAATTGTAGATAATCTGTACATTTTGAAAATTAAAAATGCTGTTTTGGTAAAAGATATCTAAGGAAAGAAATTGTGAATAAACAGTTTACTTCTTCTTGTGGTTTAAAATAATAGAAGATTGGAATAGTATTAACCATGTACTTATGTGTGTCTATATAAATATAGGATGTACAGTACAATACAGAGTCTACAGAAGACACAGATGCACACACATACCAAATATGACTTTCTGTGGAGAATTCAAAGGGATTTTTGCTAATATCAACTCCACTTCCCAGTATCATATTCTTTGTTGATGAGAAGGGGAGAAGTCATGAAAAGGAGGCAGACTTGAAAATTACAGCACAATTGGAAACATTCACTCAAAACTCTTTGAGAATTTCCAAGTAATTCATCTTCTTTTCATTCACCAAGTTAGTTTTCTGAAAAATATAAGTCCCTCTTCCTTCACATTGTTTTCCTTCGCTGCAGAAATTATCCGTCAGCTCTGAATAAATTATAGGTACTTCCCAGTCCTCTGTGAGTTCCCAGAGCTCTGGAGTCTTAAGGTGCTTTTCCAGGATGCATAGCTATGAATTCCTGGTGGTGGGCAGGACAGGCTACTAAGAATTGGTAGCTACTGATTATATGGAAAGTATCTTGCCAGTTCAAAGAGTTAATTATGGTGAAGCAGAGGATCTTAACATTCAATTTGCAGAAAACAAACAAGCAAACAAAAACTTCACTGTCTGTTGACTCTTGCTCATGGTGAAACAGCTGCTAATACCACAATTTAACTCCTTAGGTGTTTGTGCAATATGAAGATTATTGTGTACAGATCATTTATCAGAATTTATTAAAAGTCAGCAATAACAATAATCAAAAGTACCACAATTGAATGATTTATATATATAAAAAGAATAAGAGAAATAGAATGAATATGCCACGAAGAAAAAAAAAGTCGGAACAATAACAATTTACGTTTAACTGAGCTCTTACTATGTGCACTTCACTGTGATGAACTGGCTACATTTCTCATTTAATGTGCACAGCAATCCCGAGGCAGGTATTATCATGATCCCCATTTTACAGACAAGGAAACTGAGTCAGAGAAAAGTTCCAAAACTTGCCTAAGAGCATATTGTTGGTAAGAAGCTGTGCGAGGATCTGAACCCAGACAGTTCCTTCATTCATTCAGGTGTTGAATTCCTGTTCTGAGACAAGCACGGTGCCAGCAGTTGACAATATACTGATGAACAAGACAGAGGTGGTCCTCGTCTCATTTCTTTCTCTGACACCAAACCCTGTCTGCTTAACTACCACCCACCCCCTAGCCTCAGTGTGTACACACACTTTAAATTCCCTTAAATTCTGCCGTTGTCTCTCACATCACCAATTACCGTACCAGAGACCTGGACCTGCAGCTGGGTCATTCCCCAGCCATGTCCGGACATCCTCAGCATCTTAGTGTAGCAGAGAACAATGACCCTTTTCCAGGACATATATTGCATTTATTCTCCAGCCCTGCTTTATTTGTCCAATTAGCCTGGGATCAGTAAATTAAAGTTCGAAAGTTCTGAGGGCAGAGCTTACTATGGGTGTGAAAAGCCACGCTGATTACTAAGGACCTTATCAATAACAAATATTTGGGTGTTGGTTTTCATCCTTTGATAACTGGAACTCAATCTTCACGAATTCTAACATAATGGCTGCTTCTTGTGACTCCTGAAAAAAAATTTTTTTGCTGGTACTT
>PVIY010015948.1:0-52721 GCA_004026745.1 Myrmecophaga tridactyla
CCTTTGTTTCTACCGAAACCTCAGTTGATATTTGAAATAAGGATCATTGTTTCCCCATGGAATTCATAAGTTTCTGAACCTCTATGAAACATAAGGCCCTGGAGGTTTGGGGAATTTTATATTGCTCTGACAGGACATCCCAATGAATCTAAAGGTAAAGATAAAGTCTAGTTCAGAGGGGCAGATGCTTAGTGTGCACTGCAGGGGTCTTCCTGAGCTACCACAGCTGAACCTCTCTTTCTTCGCCCCCAGCACCTTCGAGAGCCCAGCCTTGACCCTTGCCTGCATCTCCTAAACATACTATACAGTGTCCAGAGTCTTTACCATGGTTCATTTTGTCTTAACCACTAGCATCTAGTTTCATAGGGCCACTCAGATCTTCCACTTTCTTATCCAAGAAATGGGAATAAGGTTGGCCTCACGAAGGCATCATGTTGATGAAGAGATGAAGTGCATAAAGTATCTGACAAAGTCCTTGTTACATGCTGGGCCCTCACCCTTCTCACAGTTTAAGTGAAAGTGCACACTTTCACACCAAAGATCGTCCATAGATGCCCATTAAATTACAGTGAGTGAAACTATGTTTAAAATCATCTGAGGCCCAGGGATTCGCCGCCCTGTTTGGAAAGATAAGGCAAAGCAATTTAAACTCAGCCTCTAGCAGAAAAATGATAAGTATGTGTGCACAGCTGGATTCTGAATTCTATATTTGAGACTAAATTCCTGTTTTCTTTCTTGCCGTATAAACAGAAAGATGTAGGCATACACAATTGAGACTAAATTCCTGTTTTCTTTCTTGCCATATAGACAGAAAGATGTAGGCACACACAAAAATAATGATCCATGACCCGAGAAATATTAAAAGAGACAAATGTATATTGAAATGCTAAGATCAGATTAAAGATAAAAAACCTTTTTGCCTTGCAGGTCAATCAGTCTGAGGTTGGGAAGAGTTCCTTCATTGGTGGTCAGCAGCTGGACTATTGGAATCTGTCCCTATTTTCATATCTTCTGCATCACAACATTTAATCCTCACCCCTCTCTCCTCTCTTTTGTCCCATATCTGTATAACCTGGTTCAAAACACTGAACATGCCCTCCTTGGGAGCTGGCAACCCTGCCCCCACGTGGGGACCCTCACCCAGGCCTGCACCCTAACCACAACAAACACCCAAGCAGATATCTTTCTGTCTCTGGGCCATCTCAGCCACCTTTGAGAGAATTGTCTCTCTCTCTTTCTCCCCATACAAGGTGTAAATAAACATTTTAATATCCTCTTGGCATGTGTGGCATCATCGGTCTCAACCTCTGAAACGAACTCTGGGTGGAACCCAAACTCCCTGCCCTACAGGATAACCACATGCCACTTAAAAAGGCAGTTATAACACCTGTTAAAATATTAGACATGATATATTTATATGAATTTGTGTTGCCCATATTTCAACATAATTCCATAGGCCCCGTCCCTATAATGGAAAATATTTTCTTTTTACCCTGTCATAAAAGAGGTTTATGAAACAGACCACAACATAGAGGCTAAATATGGGAATATGGTTGATAATTGTATTGAAAGAAGAAAGCATGGTTCTCTCCCAATTGGCTCATTCAAAGAACTTTGGAAGATTCTTATCTTTGAAACAAATCTTGGTCAGTGCCATGTGGGAATGCAGATGACTATGGAATGTCATAAATGTGGACTGCAAAGACCACAGACCCTTCAACATCAAGCATTGTCGGGTAGCAGTGGTGCAACCCAGGATATGTCCCAGGGGAAAAGATTCAGTGGCTGAACTTGTCATAGATATTTTTACCCAGCAAGTTGAAGGTGTGCAGTATTTTTCCATGCACAAAAGAAAAAACCTGGCATCTAATTCATTTGTAAGTGCTAGGGAAACTTTTCAAAGATTAAAAATAACATCTTAGCCAACCTTCAGAGACAAAAATAAATAAACAGTACAATGAAGTAAAGTTACATGGGTTTTTCAGTTATACCTTGGGTGCCTGTGATTCAATGTCTAACTTAAAGGTTGCTCCAAAGGATAATGTATCAGAACTCAGTAGACCTGGACTCCTATGTCTTCCCTTCTAGTTGTTAATAGTGTGACCTTGTGTATTACATTATTTATTAATTCAAAAACTATGTGAAGAAAAAAAAGGAGGGGAAAAAAAGGGCAGGCCACTGTGGCTCAGCAAGTAGAGTTCTCGCCTAACATGCCAGAGACCCGGGTTCGATTCCAGGTGCCTGTCCATGCAAAAACAAACAAAATAAAACTTAGGTGCAGTCTACTATCTTACCTAAGTAGTTATGGGATATAAAAATAAATGACAAAGGATCCTGTTCTCAAGAAGTTTATATCTAATAGGGCACATAAAGAATGTAAGTGAATAAAAAAAGAGAAAAAGATACAAAATAAGGACTATAAGAACCAGATAAAGTTAGATTTCATTGTTATTAACAACTTGCATTAAACATTAGACCTGTTCAGATATAAGTAAAGCTATTAGAAACTCTTTCATTTTTGATTTTGCTTTACATTTTTATTCAAGTTTGAAAGTGGTAAACATTTCTTCAATACTTCCCAATAATAATGTGTTTACATCAGTAGATGGCACCTTTTCCTCTTGGTATCAGAAATCTCAAAACCAATTTGCAAAAGCACATTTTTTTCAAAAAGAAAAAAGATATAATGGAAAATAGTGGCACTGAAACAGATTCATTTTTAGAAAATTATGTACTTTCTATTTTAACAAAAACTCCAAAACTTTTGCATCCTTTTAGGAAATCAGCTTCAAACAATATACTCTATAGACCATGGAAGCTGGAATTACTTCAAAGAAATTTGGAGGAGTTCCATGAAGATGGCAGACTAGGGTAGGTCATGTTCAGCACTGCTCCAAGGAACAGCTAGAGAAGGGACGGGAAGGTAACTGAGATGGCTGTTCCAGGGTGTAAGTGACCTGGGAGTGTCTTCTACACCACATAGGGAGACACTGGTTGCGAAAGCTGAGGAACTGAGAGGCAGAGACCAGAGACCTGGTACAAATAGCCTAATGTGCCCTTTTGCAAAAAGAAGCATGGAGCCCTTAGGTGTGCACCGACAGGGAGACAGGGACTAGAAAGTAAGCCAAAATGCATTTCTTGAACACGCTACCCTCATCTGCACAGCCCCATGACCCATGACTCACACCACACCCCACGCACCTGAACCCCATCACTTGCCACCCTAGTCTTGTGCTTCAAGCACTCACGTACCCCTCTCTCTGTGCATACCCACCCAACACCCCCACCACCAGCGCTCGCAAGCCTGCCCAGCCCAACCCACCTTTGCTGTGCAAGTGCAGTCCCGCCCCACACCTCCCGAGACCTAGCTCCCCCTCCCTTACCCCTGCAAGCAGTCACCAGTGCATAAAGGCTGGGGGCCCTTACCTTCATACCCAGGCCACACCTACCCCCAGCCCATACAGTCACACAACCCCACCCCTCGCACCCTGAGCGCTGTACAAGTATACATCAGTCCCTCCCAGATCCACACATGTGCATGGCTCCCAGTAATACCCCCCAACTCTGGGCAAGAACTGACCTGCACAGCCAGGCCACATCTGCCCCCAACCCATGCAGGCCCAACCCCAGCCTGCTGCCTCTGAACTCTGTGTATGTGCATACCAGGAACCCAACTACAGATGTCTGCACCCACATAGCCCCAAGCTCCCAGCCACTGGGCATCCACACATTCGTGCACTGACTTCTTGACCCCTGCACCCCAAAACCCTGCCTCACAAACGTGCACACTTGCCCCACACCCTGGCACAAGCACTCTGCTCCCACACCTGGGAGGTGCTCATGAATGAATCTGTGCTATATAGCTGCCACCCTTCACATGCATGCACACCTGCTCCAACCCCTCCACACCTGCACCATGGCACCACCCACACAGCGCCACATCCTCCCCGACCCAGGTCCCACAACCCCAGTGACCTGTGTCCACCTGTACACAGTCCCATATCTGCATCCAGGGCCTTCTGGACCCTTCATCCTACAAAAGGGCATACCTGTACCCTGCCACACACATGTCCCAACTTCAGTGCCACCTGCCCTACACCCTGATACTTAAAATCCACACATCCAAGTGCCCACCCACATCCTACCTGCAAACCAGATCCCATGCATCCACACATGGGTCATGGGGCTGTCCCAATCCACCCCCATCATGATTTACCACTGTGTCACCCATGCTGCAGTCTGCTTCTGTGATCCAAGGTCTGCCTGAGCTGCACCCCATACTCTTGGCTCCCACACCACAGCTCCACAACTCACAAGCCACACCCCCACAGGCACCAGCATAGCATCCCCAACATGTGGCTATACCTGCGCTGCAATGCATAACCACACAGTTATGTGCCACCCCTCACCCTGCATCCTGCTCCACATCCAGCCCACAAATACAAAGCTTTAGACAACTGAAGGAAATCAACTTCCAAAGTATACCTATTCGGATATTTACATGTCTTGAAGACAATAGAAGATCACTTAGAATAATGCACACAGATATAGTCCAGCCTAATGACCAAATTAAAACACTGGAGGAGAAACAGACTTTGGAACAACTAATCAACGATAAACATGTAACTCTAATAAATAAAATTAATGGGATGGCTAATGACATAAAGGAGATCAAGAAGACACTAGAAGAGCATAAAGAGGAATTTGAAAGAACAAATAGAAAAATAGCATAATCACAGAGATTAAAGATGCTGTCAATCAAATCAAAAATATACTCAAGGCAGACAACAGCAGATTTGAAGAGGCAGAAGAAAGAATAAGCAAACTAGAGGACAGGACAACTGAATTCGAACACTCAAAACAGCAATGGCAAAAAAGATGGGAAAATATTAATTGGATCTCAGGGAAATGATGGACAAAACAAAGCACACAAATATAAGAATCAATTGGTGTCCCAGAAGGAGAAGAGAAGCATAAAGGGTTAGGAAGATTAGATGAGGACATAATGGAAGAAAACTTCCTGGCCTTTATAAAGGACATAAATAAGCAAATCAGAGAAGTTCAATGAACTCCAAATAGAATACATCCAAATAGGCCTTTCCCAAGACAAATAATTATCTTCTCTTCATGTTGAAGAGAAGTAGAAAATCCTGAAAGCAGCAAGAGAAAAACAATCTACTATGTATAAGGAAAATCACATAAGACTGAGTTCAGATTACTCAACTGGCACCATGGAGGTGAGAAGGCAGTGGCATGATATATTTAAGATCCTGAAAGAGAAAGACTTCCAGCCAAGAAATCTTAACCCAGCCAAACTGTCCTTCAAAACTGAGGGAGAGACTAAAATTTTAACGGAAAAATAAATCCTGAAAGAATATGTCAACAAAAGACCAGCCCTACAAGAAATACTAAAGGGAGTTCTGCCACTTGAAAAAAAAGACAGGAGAGGGATGTCTGGAGGAAAGCACAGAATTGAAGAGTACCAGTAAGGGTAACTTAAAGGATAAAAACAGAAAGAGGGAAAAGAATATATAGATCTGACAAATGAAATTTAAAAAATAAGATGGTGGATTCAAGAAATGCCTTTTCAGTAATACCTTTGAATGCTAATGGACTAAACTTACTAACTAAAAGATACAGATTGACAGAATGGATAGATATAATCCAGCCAAATGATGCTTAAAAAAAGACTCATCTCAGTCTCCAGGATACATATAGATTGAAAGTGAAAGGACAGAAAAAGTTGCTCCACACAAGTTGTAACCAAAAGAAAGCAGGAATACCTATACTAATATCAGACAAAATAGACATTAATTGTAAAGATATCATAAGAGACAAAGAATGACACCACGTATTAATAAAAGGGACAATTCACCAAGAAGAAATAACAATAATAAATGTTTATGCTCCCAATCAAGGAGCTCCAAAGCACATGAGATAGACATTGATTGGCAAAATGAAGGGAGTGATAGATGTTTCAATAATAATAATAGGAGGTTTCAATACACTGCTCACCTCTATAGATAGAACAACCAGTCAGAGGATCAACAAGGAAATAGAGAAGTTAAACAACTTGATAAATGAATTAGACATAACAGACATATAAAGGTCATTGGACCCCAAAACACAAGGATATACATTATTCTCTAGTGCTCATGGAACAGTCTCCAGGGTGGATCATATGCTCTGGCACAAAACTCATCTTCTATAAATTTTAAAACATCGAAATTATTCAAAGCATCTTCTCTGATCACAATGGAATGAAGCTGGATATCAATAACCACCAAAGAATAAGAACTTTCACAAATGTAAGGTGATTAAACAGTACACTCTTAAAAAAACAGTGGGTCAAAGAAGAAATTGCTACAGAAATCAGTAGCTATCTGGAGACAAATGAAAATGGGAATACAACATATCAGAATTTATGGGATGCAGCAAATGCTGTGCTGAGCAGGAAATTTATTGCCCTAATTGCCTATATTAAAAAACAAGAAAGAGCAAAAATCGAGGATTTAACTGCTCACCTGGAGGAACTTGAGAAAGAACAGCAACTTAACCCCAAAGCAAGTAGAAGAAGAGAAATAACAAAGATTAAAGCAAACCTCAATGAATGGGAGAAGAAAAAACAATAGAAAGAACCAAGAAAACCAAAAGTTTGTTCTTTAAAGAAAATAAAATTGATGGGCCATTAGTAAGGCTGACAAAGAAAAAAAGAAGAGAGGATGCAAATGAACAAATTAGAAATGAGAAGTGATGTGTTACCACAGACCATGAAGAAATAAATGAAAGCATAAGACGATACTATGAACAACCATATGCCAACAAACTAAACAACATAGGTGAAATGGACAAATTCCTAGAAACACACAAACAAGCTACACTGACTCAGGAACAACTAGAAGATCTCAACAAACAAATAACAAGTAAAGAGATTCAATCAATCATCAAAAATCTGACTACAAAGAAAAGCCCAGGGCCAGATGCCTTCACAGGAGAGTTTAGTTCCAACAAGAACTAACACCAATTCTGCTCAAAATTTTCCAGAAAATTGAGGAAAAAGGAACACTACCTAACTCATTTTATGAAGCTAACATCACTTTAATACCAAAACTGGGTAAAGATGCTATAAAAACAGGAAAATAAAAAACCAATCTTCCTAATGAACACAGATGCAAAAATTCTCAACAAAATACTAGCACACTGGGTTCAACAATAAATTAAAAGAATCACACACCACTACCAAGTGGGGTTTATATCAGGAATGCAAGGATGGTTCAAAACCACATTAACAAATTGAATTAATGTACTACAGCACAATGACAAATTGAAAGGGAAAAATCACATTATCATCTCAATTGATGCTGAAAAAGCATTTGACAAAATTCAACATCCTTTTCTGATAAAAACACTTCAAAAGATAGGAATCAAAGGTAACTTCCTCAAAATGTTAAAAGGTATATATGAAAAACTGATAGCCGGCATCATACTGAATGGAGAGAAACTGAAAGCTTTCCCCCTAAGGTTGGGAATTAAACAAGGATGCCCTCTGTCACCACTATTCAACATTGTACTAGAAGTTCTAACTGGAGCAATCAGGCAGGACAAAGAAATAAACGGCATCCAAATTGGAAAGGACGAAGTAAAACTTTCATTACTTGCAGACGACATGATTCTATACTTGGAAAATCCTGAGAAATCTACAACAAAGTTACTTGCGCTAATAAGCAAATTCAGCAAGGTGACAGGGTATAAAATTAGTGTGCAAAAATCAGTAACATTTCTATACACAATGTCCCAAATGAGGAATCAGTTAAGGAAAAAAATCTGTTCAAAATAGGAACTAAAAGAATCAAGTACCTATAAATAAACTTAACTGGGGATGTAAAGGACATGTACATAGAAAACTACATAACATTGCTAAAAGAAATTAAAGAAGATCTAAATAGGTGGGAAGACATTTCCTGCTCATAGATAGGAAGGTTAAACATAGTTAAGATGTCAATTCTACCCAAATTGATATGCAGATTCAAGGTAGTACCAATCAATATTCTAACAACCTAATTTGAAGACTTGGAAAAGAAAGTTATCAGATTCATCTGGAAGGAAAAGAGACCCCAAATAGCTAAAGGCATCCTAAAAAGGAAGAATAAAGTGGAAGGAGTAACGCTTCCTGATTTTAAGATTTATTATGAAGCCACAGTGGTCAAAACAGCATGGTACTGACAAAAAGATAGAAGTATTGATCAACAGAATCAAATTGAGAGTGCAGAAATAGACCACCAAATCTACAGTCAACTGTAGATTTTTGACAAAGTTCCCAAACCCAATGAACTGGGACAAAATAGTCTTTTCATTAAATGGGCATGGGAGAACTGGATATCAATAGCCAAAAGAATGAAAGAGGACACTTAACTTACACCCTATAAAAAATAAGTCAAAGTGAATTAAACACCTAAATGTAAGAACTAGTACCATAAAGCTACTAGGATAAAGTGTAGGGAAACATCTTTAAGACCTAGTAATAGGAGATAGCTTTCTAAACTTTACACACAAAACATAAACAAAACAAACGAAAAAATAGATAAATGGGAACTCCTCAAAATCAAATGCTTCTGCACCTCAAAACACTTTGTCAAAAAGTTGAGGAGGCAGCCAACTCAATGGGAGAAAAATATTTAGAAATCACATCATACAAAGGTTTGATATGCTGTGTACATAAAGAAGTCATGCAACTCAACAACAAGAGAACAAACAACCCAGTTATAAAATGGGCTAAAGACATGAATAGGCATTTTTCTGAAGAAAAAATACACATGAGTCAAAAGCACAGGAAGAGATGCTCATTCTCACTAGCTATAAGGGAAATGCAGAACAAGGCTACAAATGAGATACCACCTTACATCTATAAGAATGACTGCTATTAAACAAACAGGAAACTACAAATGCTGGAGAGTATGTGGAGAAATTGAGACACTTAACACACTGCTAGTGGGAATGTATAATGGTACAACCGCTATGGAAGACAGTTTGGCACTTCCTTAGGAAACAAAATATTGAGTTGCCCTATGACCCAGTAATAGCACTACTTAGTATATACCCAGAAGAGCTGAAAGCAGTGACACAAACAGACATTTTCACACTGATGTTCACAGCAGCATTATTCACAATCAGCAAAAAAATGGAAACAACCCAAATGCCCATCAACAAAAAAAGTGGATTAACAAAGTGTGGTATATACAGCACATATTTATACTGCAATAGGATGAAATGATGTCCTGAAGCACAGGACAAGATGGATGAGCCTTGAGGGCATAATGCTGAGTGAAATAAGCCAGACACAAAAGGACATACGCTCTATGACTCCATTTTTATGACTATGATAAAGGTAAAATTGGAGGCTTATACAGAATATAGGGGACTTGGAGATACATCAAAGCTAGAACTTCTATGAAGTTCTAGAAGGTGAATGGTTAGCTAATGAGGTTGAACTCAAATGTAAAGGAATAGATAAAAGTGAAGGCAGTTCTCTAGTGGGTCTATAAGTAATAATGCCATATTGAAAGTGAATATGATTGAAAGGGGTTGTATAAAACTATGTGTCCCACTGATTAACACTATGAATATAAAAATAGGTTCTTGCATGAACTATTTCAAAGGTATGATTCTTGTACAAAGAGTGTTTAAGTTCAGGATTCAGGGGGGAAACTGCTATTGCATTCTATGGGCTATGTTTAACAGGAAAACATCAACAGTACTACAGTAACAAGGGTAAATAATAGGGGTAGGAACAAGAGTTAAGGGGAGGTTTATATTTCCTATTTGGTGAGGGTGTTGGCTATCTTTCTATTGGGAACAATGAAATTATCTAAAATTCAGAGTGTTGAGTGACTGTGGACTTTTAACATTATACACGAATGTAAGTGGCCGAAGGACACGCTGACTAAGTAGATTGGAGAAGAATGGTGTACACCTGTGATTGAATATTGTGCTGCTACAAAAAGGAATGAATTTGTGAGACATGAAACGTTGTGAATGAACCTGTGGGGCATTGGATGAGGTACAAGAAGACAGAAACAAAAGAGCAATTATTGTATGGTCTCCTTTAGAAAATACTTACCAGAAAGCAGGGGTCTAGTATGTAAGGTCACATAGCAGTCACATTTAGTCCAGAGTGGTAATTATTATTTCTGGATTTTGAGAAGCTGTTTTATATATGTATAACCTGGTATTTAGAGATAAGAATGAAGCTGATCAGGTAGGGATTAAGGATATTCAGAACACAGGGTTAAGTAGACAGTGTATACATTTTAGAACTTCACCTACTCTTTGAGATCATAGGAAGAAAGTTTTATTTTGTCCAGAACCTAAATATTCTGTAGCACATAATCTAACTCAACCTGTCTGGATAGCTCATCTGAACAACTGAAACACAGAGATCCCAGAATAAGAATAAGGGCCTTTAATCCTGTATAGTTTAATGTAATGCCTGACTATAGCCTAGAATATACTAAGAAGATAATCAAACAGTATGGGAAAAGTCCCTTGAAGGATGGGAGAAAATATATAACTTTATCACTGGGGAAACCCCTGATATTGTATCAAACTCTAGGGACAGCCAAATTACCTGAATTACTTCTGGAGGATCTCTTTTGTTGCTCAGATGTGGCCTCACTCACTCTAAGCCCAACTCTGCAAATGAAATCATTGCCCTCCCCCCTCTGTGAGACATGACATCCAGGGGTAAAAGTCTCCCTGATGGTGTGGGAGATGAATCTCAAGGATGAGTCTGGCCCTGACACCATGGGATTAACAACGCCATCCTGACCAAAAGGGAGAAAAGAAGAGTAACTAATAAAGTATCCATGGCAGAGAGAGTTCAAACCGAGTGGAGAGGCTACTCTGGAAGTTGCTCTTTCACAAGCTTCAGTTAGACATTGCTACCTACCGTAACCTGCCCAACCCCAACCAGGACCAGTCCAGCCAATCCTAAAGAACACCTAGGGCAATATATAAGATTCTACAAGGGTTCCAGGCACTAGAGTAACTTTCCAGAAACCTACAACCTCCAGATGGGTCCCTAGTCCAGATAAGTCCTGAAACCTAGAGGGCCCAGCCTCTCCAGAACATTAGATAGTTCCATCTCCCTACCCCACATTAGTGAAAGACCCTTCCAATATGAAACATTTAGAATGGCCATAGCCCAAACACCCCTAAAGAGAAGGATGGAAAGATCAAAGGTGATGGTGGAGTTATACAGTGAAGATAGGATTTAATAAATGAATATGAATGCTGAATCATTAAATTGATATCTCTTTTAGTCTCCAGTATCTTAGAGCAACTAGACATAAAAACCTAAAATTATGGAATTGTTACCTATGTCAAACTCTGAAATATGTTCTACAACGAATTGCAGTGCTGTGCTTTGAAATTTATTGCTTTGTTATTATTTTTTACAAAAGAAGTCGATTGTGATGATAAAAAATATTTAAGCCTTTTAGCCTCCTATATTCTATAGCAGCTAGAAGGAAAAATCTGAGAGGATCATATGATAGCCCATGACAGACTCTGGGATCTGTTCTGTACCTACTTGTTGAAGAGTGCTTTAAAAACTATTGCTTTTTGTTTCTTTGCTTTGTATATATGTTATACTATACAATAAAAAAAGTTTTAAAAAATTAAAGGGGATAACAAAGGAATAAAAAGGAAAAGAAGTATAAAAGGAAAAAAAATGTTAAAAGTTGGTAGATCTGGGTATCTGAGTGGGGTGGGGGTATGTTGGAGTTCTCTGAGTGATTTGGTATTTAATTTTTAAAATTCTATGAGAGCACACAGAGACAGTTCCTCTAATATATGTATTAATGTTAGTGATAAAAGGATACTTGCAAATTATTCTCAAGGTATTTAATTTTATTTAATATGGAACTAGCAATAATAGCCTCATTTTAATAAGTCCTTTCAGGTAATTTTACAAGATCAATTTTTTCCTCTTTAAGTGATTACAAAAATCACTTAACAAAGAAAAAGAGTTTGTGTAAGATGAATATTATGTCTTCCTTTGATAGAATTCATTTGTGAGGCTTTCTGGTGCTAGAGCATTTTTCACAAGAAAGGTTTTAATTAACAGTTTAATTGATTTAATAGATACAAGGTTATTCATATCTTTATTTATTGGGCATCTGTTTACAATATTGTATTTAATTATGGAATTATTAACATAATTTAAGGAATTTGTCCATTCAATCTAAATTTTCATATTGGCCTAAAACTGCTTATAATATTCCCTATTCCCTTTTTGGGTGTTCAACATCTGTACAACCCTAAGTGAAGTTTCCCTTTCATACTTGGTATTTGTGTTTTCTCTCTTCTTTTATTGATCAGTTTTTGTTAGAGGATTAACATTTTATTAAATTCTTTCAAAGAACCACTTGTGGCTTTCTTGGTTTCTCTATTGTTTGACTGTTGTTTTAATTCAACATAATGAATAATTAATTCTCTAATTTATATCATTTCCTCTCTTCAACATACCTTTAATTTAACTTGCTCTGTTTTTTCTAGTTTCTTAATATAGAAACATTGATCATTGTTTTGAAAATGCTTTTTTTCTACTAAACAGAAACCCACAAATATTATTTGTTCTATTTCCATTAATGTTCAAATTTACTTTCCCACATGGCATATTTTTTGTCCTGGGGGTTTAGAAAGATGACTTAATGTCTTAATATTTGAAATTGTCTAGATTATTATTATTGATGTCTAATTTAATTTCTTTCTGATCAAGGGACATACTCATTATGATCTTAATCTCTCAAAATTTATTGGAACTTATTTTATGGCCCACAATATTAGTTACACTCCATGTTCCCTAGAGAAGAATATGAATTCTCCAGTTGTTGAGTTTAGTATTCTAAAGATACTGATTAGACCAGTGCAGTTGATAATGTTGTGGAAATCAGGTATATACTTCATAAATAGAATGATCAACAACTGAAGGATTTTTAAATCTCCAACTATATTGTGGATTTCTCTTAAACTCTCTTTAATCCTATCAATTTGACTTCGCTTATTTTGAAGTTTCATTATTAGATGAGAACACTTTAAATTTGTTACATTTTCGTGGTGAATTAGTCTTTTGCCTTAATGAAATACCTTCTTTACCTCTTGTAATAAACTTGTCTTGAAATCTTTGTCTGATACCAACAAAGCCGTACCAGATATTTTTCTATTATTTTATTTTCAAACTATCCTTCCATATGTTTGAATTTTGTCTTTTTAAAGCATCATTGTTGGATCTTGATTTTTAATACTATATTACATGACCTGCTACTTATTGGGAATATTTATTAATTTAATCATTGATATGGTTGAGTTTAATTCTACCATCTTGTTAATTTTTATTTCCCCAGTCTAATCACAAATCTTTTCTCCTCTTCTGCATGCCTTCTTTTATGTTTAAAAGGTTTCTTTTAGGTATTCCATTCTATCTCTTCTGTTGGCTTTTTGCAATACAGTTTGTATTATATACTAAGGCTTTGTTTTAGGGTAAAATATGCATCACCATTTTATCTCTGTATAATATGAATTAATATAATACCTTTTCCATACTATATAAGAAGTTCACAATGGCATAACTCAATTTAATCTCCTTCCATCATTGGAAGTAATGTTATTTGTAATGTTAACACACAGATATTTTCAACATAAGTTAAAATAAATAAAACACAATGCTTTTTGTTTTCGTTTTTGGGGGTTGCTATTTTTTGGATCGCACCATATTTCACTCTCATGTTAATTCCCCAACAACATCCTCTCCAGTGTGGTACAATATTTGGCAATCCATACAGCAGCCTGTGATGATAAAGTAGCCTAAGTTTTAACCGCCCCACCCCCAACTCATCCATTAAAATATCAAATTCTAAGCACAGAAATAAAAACATACCACTCTAGGAGATATTATTCAATTATTCTTCAATTTCTCACTGTTATTGATGAGTCACAATACACATGGCACTGGGTATAATTATAAATACCAAATTACATGGTCAGCAATTTGTAACTTGACAACTGAGTCAATAAGCCAAACGTTGCCTACAGCCACTGTGTTAAGTTGATCAGCTGTTAGCTGCATGGGTGGTGGGATTTCTCATGGCTTTGCTTTTCAAAGCATTCACTCATTCTAAAATGGTATGCTATTCATAAAACCATTGATCCTATTCCAGAATTCATCATCTTAATCAGAATAAAAAGCCTTTCTACACACATACTGCCAATACATTTAAAGTGGCCCAAATTTTAACAAATAGAATAGACAAATCTAGCAGACATGAAACTATTAACTAGCTTGGCTGAAAAAAATCTTTGAAAAAGTTTGGCCAACATTCTGCTTGCAAGTTTCTACATATCCTGTATATGCACGAGTGTGTATGTGCACGTGTATGTCTACAGCTTTCCCTAAGGAAATGGAGGATGATCTAGGCCCCTTTCCATGGTTCTGTAAGAACTACAATGTTCTTTGCTAGCAAAACAAGAAAAGCAATGTCCGTGTTTCCACCAATTCGATAAAAAACTCCAAGAGCTTCCTGCATTAGGAAAAATTTATTGGTGGAAAAATGGAACAATTTGATGATGGATGGCTGACGGGTGGCTCAAATTCAAGAAATAGCCTTGCCACTTGAGGACAGACATTTGGCTCTGGTTACAGGTCTGTCTGTCAATGGATCCTGTATGCCCTGATTCAAGTCTTTAGCCAGTATGTAACTGGATGACAAGGGCTTAGTTTGCTCAGAAGTCTGACTGAGTGCATCTTCCTCACCTGCTAAAACTCAACGAAACTGAATAGACATTTTAGCTGAAGTTACAGTGACAGAACTGCTCTAATTTATTGACTCCCTAGACTTGGGGATATCTCCCTTATCAGTTGATATGCCATCACCCATGCTCCTATAGTTTAACATTTTCTATATCTTCTATTACAGCACCAGGTGAAATGCCTGTTAATTTTTCTGTTTTCATTGATACACCTAGAGTTTGACCAAAGAAGACTTGTGGACACTGTTCATTCTGGGTAGCTGTAAGATGCTTATTTTGGATCCACCTTTCAGAAAGTCTTTAATATCTGTTTGGACCTCAACTACTGCTTCTGATTTACAGAGAATGTCTTCAAATATACTTTCTGAAACTGATTTACTACTAATAACCAAAAGTTTATGAATTTCCTTCAAGGCTGCTGTTTATAGATGAATAGGATTCCTCTGCTGAATCCAGAGAGGGCTGACAACTGCCACAGAGAGTTAAAGAGGAGGAGTGATTGCCATATTTTTTATTTGTTCTAGACATTTCAACATTACTTTCTGGGAACTGTAAGTCCTAAGTGCAAATGGAGTACTTAAATTTTCAGATGAAAGAATCATAGGATTACCAATCTCAGGACTTTGTCCTAAAGGATGAGCTGGATGGTTACATCCATCTGAAGTTGGTAATGATAACCTTCCTTTCTTTACCTCTTTTCTCTGGTCTGGGGCCCACTCCAGCTGCAGCATACACACACTACATGCATCACAGCTTCTGACACTCTGCATCCTCTACAGATTTTTGAAGGGCTTCTGCTAATTCTTGGTCTGCAATATCCTCTGGCCACATATCTTCTCGCCCAACCCCATATGCCAACCTGGAGCATTCTCGTGGCTCCCCCTCAGGAAAGAAGGTGATCTTTAAGCCTGTGGTGCCAATCACTAGTACATTTTTTTTAGGTCAATGGAACATTGATGCCATTTAAACATGTTCAGTCCCAGAAGCATGTCCATGGGCTATTCTTCAAGTATAGAGAAAGAAAATGTCAGGAAATCTTCCATTTGAACTTGAGCTAGATATGCTCTTCCAATAATCTTCTGGGTGCCCACTCCTTTGGTGATCCCTGCCCACCAACAATCCAGCAGCCTCATTATATTACATATTTCTGCACAAGCTTGGCTCATAATAGTCATCTGTGCACCTGAGTTAACAGAGGCTTTCAAAGGATGTCCATTCACTTTGCAGCTAATATAAAGCATCACTATTGTCCAGTACCCCTTCAATACCTATTGTCATGCTTTCCTCAATGATCTGTTATCTTTTGTCTTCTTTTATCATTGCCTGAGCTTCGAGAACAAAAGGATCAGCTCTTTCTGGGCTAGGTCCTGCTGTTGTTCCACCAGAAGCCTAGAAGATTTCTCAAGATTTCCGCTGAGCAGAATTTCTGCCATGGTTAGATTGCATTCCTTAAGCAAAGATAGTTCGTAAGGTTTGGACAGAAACATTGCTCAAATGTTAAATTTTCCAAATAAAATTGTCCATTTTTAGTCTATTTTTCTGTGTATTCCTGTCAGGTTTTACATTTTTTGTAGTAGAGATCAGAGAGGATGAATTCCTTCAGCTTTTGTTTATCTGAAAATACCTTTAGTCTATCTTCATTCCTGAAGAATGTTTACCCTTGATATAGAATTCTTGATTGACAATATTTTGCATTTATTGGTTTGTCTTGTTTGGGGGATGGTTTTCTTTCCATATTTTAAAGATGACTTTCCATTTTTATTGATGTGGATTATTTCTGAAGAGAAGTTAGCAATTACTTTAATCATTGTTAGCCAATATGGAATTTGTTTTTGTCTCTGTTTTTAAAATTCTCTTTTTATCTTTGATTTTCAGCAATTTGATCATAGAGGACATTGGTCCTTCACTGGACTTATTGATCTGTGAGATAGTGCTTTTCATCGGAAATGTTGAATCATTTTTTATTCAATTCATTTGTATTTCCATCTTGGGACACATTTTACTTGTATTAGAGAGCTTGATACTCTTTCACAGGTCACTATGTTTCCTCTCACTTTTTAAGGCCTTTTTTCTTTCTGTGCCTCATTTTCATAGTTGCTATTGAGAAATCTACAATTTCTCCTGTCTTTTCTTTTGCAGTATTCATTATGCTGTTAAGCTTTCCAGTGTATTTTTTTATTTGCAATGATATCTTCTTTCAGATATATAATATCCCCTTGGTTCTTTTTTATAATTTTCATTAATCTTCTGAAATCCTATTGCTCTTTCATAATGTTCTTTTCTTTTAAGTCCCTGAACATATTTATAATAGCCTGTTAATTCCAACGTCTGCATCATTTCTGGTCATGATTGTACTGGCTGGTTTTTCTCCTATGTTACTGTTTCTTGACATGTCTAATACCGCTTATTATAAACCGGCATATTCTGAATACTACATTCTTGAACATCTCCTGCATTTAGTTGGCTTCCTTTCATTGATCTCAAGTTTCACTCTGGTAGGCAGTTTTTTTTTACCCTATTGAGACTTGCTTTTGGCTTTGTTAATACATATCCAGAAGAGTTTTATTCTATGGTAAGAGCAGCTCTACTCTCAAGGTGTGACCTGGAATCTCAACTGAATGAGCGGAATGATCAGTGAGGCCTCTCATCCTTACTGATCAGATCACTCATGTCTCTGAGCAATGTCCAAGTCCTGGGATCTCTGATCAGCCCATAGACCCCTCGCAGTCAATCTCCACCAGGTCTCAGGGAGTCTCAACCTGTCCATGTTCTGCTTAACACCTGTCCAAAGTCTCAAGGGCATGATAAAATTTTTCCAAATTGCTGTGGCAAATGCCACAATGGTTAGGCTTTTAAATGTTTTAAAAGCCAGAAGTTACAGTTCAAGGCATCAGCATGGTCATGCTTTCTCTTGGAGGGGCAGCATTGGCATGGCTCTAGAGAAAATTCAGGTACATTCAAAAAAGCCAGAAGACACAGAATCAAGGCTTTTTTGAATGTACCTGAATTTTCTCTAATGGCCTCTAGTGATGGGGATTAAGAATCAAATTGATTCAATTTGGCCTTCCTTTAACTAATATTTTCCAAGGGTCTTATCTACAAATGGGTGCACAACCAGGAGTGCAGATTAAGATTAGAATATGTCATTTGTTGGATACATGTGTCAATACCTATTGACAGAAACCCTTTACAGATCATCCTGCCCAGCAAATTCCAGTCACCTCACTAACCCCATGATCTGATCTCTGTTTGCTATACCCAACTTGACTGTTGCTCTCTCTTTTTGTTCTTCTATCCTGTGCAGTAGTTTAATAAGTGACTCCAGAACAATATATAAAGAAATTATGGAGAGAATTGTGGGAAGATTGAAATCACCACTCACTAATATGTTCCCCAAAGTGGCTCCCTAACCTTATTGGTTTGCTAAAATATCCATTTTGCCTTTTTTAGTAATCCCTTATTCTTATGGTTATTCAAAGGGAGCTTGCATTACCTTATTCATAGCAATAAAGTAGCTATGTAAACTAACCACAAATTCCTGTAGTTCTCCTTCCCCAACCAAACCAGATCTAATTGCCAGAATTGCACAGTTAAAAGAAGCTCTGACCTAAAGTCGCCTGTACCTCAATTATTAAAATAAAAATCACACTGACTTCTCATGCTAAGCAGCCATTTTCATATATATGATACATCAACAAATATATTTTGAAACCATGGATGCTCAGATAATGCTCACATCCTAACCTGTGTAATCTAATCCTATCCTTCTAACTTCCCCAACTCAGCCTGCCTGAACTTCCCATAAATATCTCCAAAATACTGCTCAGGTGGGTAGATCTGATGTCTGCTTCCTGTCTACTGCAAGGTTTGCCTTTCATAAACTCTATTTTCTTGAAACCCTGGTATCACTATATTGGCATTTGTGTACATCGGGCAGAAACGCACTTGTAACAAGATGGCAGAATGGGGAGCTCCACGTATCAGTTCTCCCACCAAAGAAACTATCAAGCAGGCAGGCACGAACTGCCTGAAACTATCGTGAAACTCTGGTTTCACGTAAATTTTACCATAACTTGTGGTAAAGAACAGCAAATTAATCTCTCTGTCTGATGGCTACAAGTGCTCATCCCCATTCTAGCTCCTGGCTCCATTGCTTGTGACGAAGGGGACATAACAATCCTATTCCCTGAAGACATTAGTAGCCACACCAAACCTCTGATCATGGGTTTTGATCAACAACTTGAGATTGCTAGAGTCCCGGATTTGAGGTCGCAATTGTTTCAATTCACTCTAGATGCAAAATTTCCTAGAACTAAAAGGAGGACACTTAGCTGAAGGGCTATATTTTCTCAACAGGTGAAGAAAGCTCAGCTTTGGGGAACCATTGAAGAAGCTATAGGCACCCCTCCCCAGGGCACATTGGAACCCAACACACACCCTGACTCCATGTCATCTTGGAAAGATTTATTTGAGAAAGTCCTCTCTGGCATGCCCTGACTCCCAGAATTTCCCCTACAGCTAAATGCAGTTTGAGACATCAAAAGAAGTGCAGTAAACTATAGAGGTAGAGAGTCTGGGGCAAAGTATTGCCAGCTTCAAACAGTAGAGAAATGGAGGTCTGTCTTCTGGGAAATAGAGGGGACAACTAAACTCCTATAAATAGGGGTAACTCTAAAACTACTACAAAGCACAAGTACAGACACAGACACAGAAAGGCAAAGAAAACCCTGCACACTGGACAGACCTTCCTGACAGGAGGGCTAAAGATCAAGAAAATACCACCAGCCGGTGACAAAATCAGGTACAGACATCTCAGGGTAAAATCCCAGAGTTAACCTTTCAAAATGCTAAAATGTACAGTGTTGAACAAAAAAGGACAAGGCGCACACGCACACACACAAATACACACACACACACAAAAAAACAAGAAACAGTGGACTATCCAAAGGAAGAAGATAAAAATCCATACAACAGGGAAGAGGACCAGGATGTAGACTGTTTTACTTTGCTAAAACTGTCAGAATGCAATATACTAGAAATGGATCAGCTTTTATAAAGGGGATTTATCATGCTGCAAGTTTACAGGTCTAAGGCTATAAAAATGTTCAAATTAAAGCACCCAGATAAAAATACCTTGACTTCAAAGAAAGGCCAAATGGTGTCTGGGATTTCTCTGTCAGCTGTGAAGGCACATTTTTGGTTCCTGGTTCATTGCTTTGTGCTTCTGATTCTAGTGGCTTCCTCTCAGGCCATCTGAGAGCCCTCACTTAGCTTCTCTGTATTGGCTCTCTCCAGGTTCTGGGTTTCTTAGCATCTCATTGGAAAGCATGCAATGATGACTGCTGGGCTCTGGTTTCTAAAGGCTCTCCATGCATCTGTGTCAGTACTCTAAGCATGACCAAATGTCTGCAGCTTGATCTTTCTTCAAAATGCTTCCCCTTCCAAAAGACTCCAGTGAACTAATTATGACCACCTTAAATGGGCAGAGACACATCTCATCTAATCAAAAGGTTATACTCACAATTGGGTGTGTTACATCCCCATGGAAATAACCTAATTAAGAGGTCCCACCCTACAATATTAGATCAGGATTAAAAGAGCATCACTGTCCCCACAAGATTGGATCAGGATTAAAATAACATGGCTTTTCTGGGATACATAACAGCTTCAAACCAGCACATGGACATACCAAACAAACCCATTTAAAATAATGATCTTTAAAATGCTTAAGGTGATGAAGGAAAATATAGAGAAAAAACCTAAGGGAAAACAGGGAAACCATGAATGAACAATATGAGAATCTTAGTAAAGAAATAGGAATTTCTTTACCAAGAAGAACTACTTGGGTTGAAGGCCACAATAATCTAAATGTAAAACTCCCAGGAGTGTTCCAACAGCAAATCAGAGATGGCAAAAGAAAGAATCAGTGAACTTGATAACGGGACAATTGAAAAGAATCAGGCTGAGAAGCAGGGAGAAAAAAAGAATTGTAAAAAGTGAAAATAGCTTAACACACCTCTGGGACACCATCATGTATACCATTATATGCCTTATGTAAATACTAGAAGGAAAAGAAAGAAACAGAGAGAAGGAATATCCAAAGAAATAGTGACATACAATTTCCATAGCTTAGCAATAGAGGAGAATAATCCAGTAGCCTTGATTCTTTTTTAAATACACTTTTATTGATATATTCCTATATTCTATAACCCAAAATGTACAATCGATGGTACACAGTATCATCATATAGTTGTACATTTATCACCACACTCCAGTTTTGAATATTTTTACTACACCAAAAATAAGAATAAAAATAAAGGTAGAAAAAGAATACCCAAAATATCACATATGCCTTATGCCACCCTATTATTTTTTTTAATATTTTATTAAGAAGTCTGCACACACATACATTCCATTAATGGTGTACAATCCATGTGTGCTGGTTTGAAGGGATATATGTCCCCTAGAAAAGCCATGTTTTAATCAAAATCCCATTTTGTAAAGGCAGAATAATCCCTATTCAATACTGTATGCTTGAAACTGTAATCAGATCATCTCCCCGGAGATATGATTAAATCAAGAGTCGTTGTTAAGCTGGATTAGCTGATGACATGTCTCCACCCATTTGGGTGGGTCTTAATAAGTTTCTGGAGTCCTATAAATGAGGAAACATTTTGGAGAAAGAGAGAGATTCGAAGAGAGCAGAGAATGCTGCAGTACCATGAAGCAAGAGTCCACGAGCCAGTGAACCTTGGAGATGAAGAAGGAAAATGCCTCCCATGGAGCTTCATGAAACAGGAAGCCAGGAGAGAAACCTAGCAGATGACACTGGCTCACCATGTGCCCTTCCAGCTGAGGGAAAACCATGATTGTGTTTGCCATGTGCCTTCTCACTTGAGAGAGAAACCCTGAACTTCATCACCCTTCTTGAACTAAGGTATTTTCCCTGGATAGATGCCTTTGATTGGACATTTCTATAGACTTGTTTTAACTGGGACATTTTCTTGGCCTTAGAACTGTAAACGAGCAACTTATTAAATTCCACTTTTTAAAAGCCATTCCATTTCTGGTATACCATTTCTGGTATACAACAGCTAGCAAACTAGAACACAATGGCTCACAAGATCATCACATAGTTGTGCATTCATCACCATAATCATTTTTAGAACATTTGCTTCACTCCAGAAAAAGAAAAAGAGAAACAAACTCATACATACTATACCCATTACCTCTCCCTCTCATTGACCACTAGTATTTCCATCTACCTAATTTATTTTACCACTTATTCCCCCTATTATCTCAGGTGTCCAATAAATACACAAAGTTCCTAGGAATGACCAGGATATAACCTAACATCTCCATATCTCAGAACTTAGAAATTACACTTACAACTCCTGAATATAAGTGTGAATAAAACAAAAAGTAAAAAGAACATCCAAAACACCCCCATACCCCTTATACCACCCTATTATAAATTTATTTTTTGTCCTTATTTTTTACTCATCTGTCCAAATACTGGATAAAAGGAGTGCCAGCACAAGGTTTTCACAAACTCATGTTCACACACGAAAGTGATATAGCTATACAATTATCTTCAAGCATCAAGTCTACTAGATTACAGTTTAACAGTTTCAGTTATTTCCTTCTAGCTATTATAAAACTCTATGAACAAAAAAAAGGTTATCTATATAATGCATACAAATAACCTGCTGAATGACCTCTCAACTCTATTTGAAATCTTTCAGCAACTGAAACTCCATTTTCTTGCATTTCTCTTCTCCCTCTATGTCAAGAATTCTTTCTTAACCCCATGATACCAAATCCAAGCACCAAAAGCCATATCCTGTGTTGCCAGGGAGATTTACACCCCTAAGTGTCAGGTCCCAAGCAAAAGGTAGGGAAGTGAGTTTACATGTGTAGATGGCTTACAGAGAGAATCCACCTCTGAACAACAAAAGGGTTCACTGGGGGTAATTTTTAGGCATATTTAAAAGTAGGCTTAGCTCCTCCTTTACATGAATAAGTGTCATAAGGGCAGTGCTCAAGATTGAAGGCTCATCCTATTAAATTTGGAGTCCCTAGTGCTTGTAAGAATTTCAGGAACTTCACAAATGGGGAAGTTTAATGTTTCCACATTTTTCCCTAGTCCCTAAAGGGAGCTTTGCAAACACTTTTTCATTCCCTGCCCAAAATTGCTCGGGGTTATATTGGGGATTCAACTAATCTGGACAAACCAAAAAGATCTAACTCCTTATTGAAGGTTCCATAAGATCATGGTGGTGCAAGAATATACAAGTTAAATTATATAGTGTGTATGATGGTCAGGTTCTGGTGTCACCTTGGCCAAATGATGGTGCCCAATTTTGTGGTCAGGCAGGCACTTGCCTGACCATTGCTGCAAGGATATTTCATGACTCCTTGATAAATCAAAAGGCTGGTGTAATAAATCATCAGTCAGTTGGCTACATCTGTGGCTGATCACATCTGTGCTCAACTAAGGCATGTCTCCCACCAATGAGAGAATACAATCAGTTGAGAATTTAAGGAAGGAGAGAGACTTTTTCAATGCCCCTTCAGCAAGTGAGACTCTCCTGTGGCATTTGTCCAGACACTTCATCAGAGCTGCCAACTCCACAGCCAGCCCTTTGGATTTTGGACTCTTCCATTTCCACAGTTGCATGAGACACCTTTATAAATCTCATATTTAAAAATATCTGTTATTAGTTTGGTTTCTCTAGAGAGCCCTGAATAATGCAATACCCATTTTTTTTTTCATGGGCAGGCACCGGGAATTGAACCTGGATCTCTGGCATGGCAGGCGAGAATTCTGCCATTGAGCCACCATCGCACAGCCCAATACTCATTAATTTTTAAATCATAATTTCTTATATCTGAAAGAGATCAGTAAGGGTAAATTATACTTAAGATCCAGGAAAAAATCAGGGTTGGGTCCATAAAAGTATCTATGATAACCAGACACAGAGTCTCATTGTGCAAGTAGCAGATTTACAACATAAACTAAAATCTCAATCTTGCAGGGTGTCTGCTGTTCAAGTATGGGCTTTTGATAAGAAAAGAAAACAACAAAGGTATCTGAAACATGGGGAAGGGGATATGTGGCTTGATAATGATGGTGATAGGGAAATGGAATCCCTGGAATCTGCTGAGTCTTTGCTAGATAGACTTGTAATGGGCTGCCCTGAGGAAAGAGCTTCCAGACCTCCAACCTGCTTTGAGGAAACAGCTTTCTGGCCTCCAGTCTAAACCTCCACCTAAAGAAATTAATGCTTCTGTTCCTGCTAACTATGTAACCACTTACCCTGGGAAAGCTGACCTCACTCCCCTGTCTGGAGCGACTAATCCTGTTTCAACAGATGAAACTGAAATGTAATGCCCTGAGTTAACTGGCTTTAATGACACTTCCATTTCTATTTCTTTTCATGAACCACCCCACTGCCATTCTTTTCATCAAGACCAATAACCAGACTAATGTTTCAACAGGTCCCAAAAGGTGTGGTGCAAAGTGTGACTCATGAGGAGGTACACTATACTCCAAAAGAACTGCATGAGTTTAAAATCTAAATAGACAGAAATCAGAGGAATATGGGTGGGAATGGATATTAAGGGTATGAGATAATGGTGACATGCATATAAAGTAGGATCAAGCTGAATTTATTGATATGGGCCCTACTAAGCATACATTCAGCAATCAGTGTTGCAGTTTGAGGGTTAGAAAGGGCATTAATAGATGGGATGGTTGGCTGAAACATGGATCAAAAGGTGGCCAACATTACCTGATGTCAAAATTTCAGAACTGCCCTGATATAATGTGAGGGTATCCAGAGGCTTAGAGAGATTGCAATGTTAAGTGGATTCATCATGGAAGACCTGCCCACACACCACAGTAATGTCAAGAGGACACATCTTTCACCAGAACCTTGAGAAATAAATTTGTGAGACTAGCTTCAACATCCCTGAAGAGCTTTGTAGTTGCCTTTCTCTGTAGGTCAGATAATTACCATGGAAACTGCCGTCAATGACCTGGAATCTTTAAAAATAATTGGGACGATTGGATCTCAAATTGGCAGAAGCCGTGAGGTGACTGAGCCCATTGACAAGGTGAGTATGGCCACCATAATGGACAGCAGACTCAAAGCAGGAGTCAAAATAATCTGACTCACAGAGATGTGTAGCATTGGCTAGTAGATCACGGAGAACCTAGAAGTAAAATACATGGGCAGTCTACTAAATTCTTGTTTGAGCTGTATAAGCAGAAATATTCTAGGTCAAGTGAATAGAAGTCTAACTTGAATTACAAAAACAGAGAGTCATGGCCCCTTAATCAATTCCCAGACTTGAGACAGTTTTCAGACCCAGCTCCCCCTTGAATGACGGGAGAGCTGGGTACCCTTGGAGGGACATTTTTATACTGTCCAAAATTTACACTGTTAAGCTCCCAGCCTTTTACAAGGGTAACTGTACATTGGGGAAAAGGAAATATTCAGGTATTTGGGGGATTATTTGACACTGGCCCGGAAGTAACACTAATTCCAGGAGACCAAAACTGTCACTCTGGTCAGAGTAAGGGTGTATGGAGTCCAGGTGATCAATGCAGTTTTAGTTCAAGTCTGTCTCACAGTGTGTACAGTGGGTTCCCAGACCCATTCTGTGGTCATTTCCCCAGTTCCAGAATGAATAATTGGAATTGGCATATTCAGCAACTGGCAGAAGCCCCATATATGTTTTACAACTCATGAAGTGAGAGTCATTATGGTAGGAAAGGCTAAGTACAAGCCACTAGATCTATCCCTACTTATCAAAATAGTGAATCAAAGCAATACTGGATTCCTGGAGGGATTGCAGAGATTACTGCCACTCTTAAGGACTTGAAGGAAGCAGGGGTAGTGAGTCCCACCACATTCCCATTGAACTCTCCTATTTGGCCTGTAAAGAAAACAGATGGGTCTTTGAGGACAACAGTGGATTATCATAAACTTAACCAGGTAGTGACTCCAATTGCAGCTGCAGTTCCAGATGTGGTATCAGTGCTTCAGGAAATCAACACATTGTTTGGTATTTGGTATGCAGTTATTGTTCTGGCAAATGCTTCTTTCTCAATAGCTTCCACTAAGGACCACCAGAAACTGCATTCAGCTGGCAAGGTTAGCAGTATACCTTCACTGTCCTTTTTCAGGGGTATATCAACTCTCTAGTCCTATGTCACAGTCTTGTCCACAGGGACCTTGATCATTTCTCCCTCCCACAAGGCATCACACTGGTTATTGATGATATTATGCTGATGGGACCTAGTGAGCAAGAAATAGCAACTACACTAGACTTAATGGTAAGGCATTTCTGTGACAGGATGGGAGATAAATCCAACAAAAATACATGGGCCTTCTACCTCAGTGAAATTTACAGTTGTCCAGTTGTTTGAGAATGTCAAGTTTCCCTTCTAAGAGGAAGGATATGCTGCAACATATGCTGCTGCATCTGTTCCCTCCTGTGACCAAAAAAGAGTCACAATACCTTGTTGGCCTCTTTGAATTTTGGAAACAGCATATTCCTCATTTGGGTGTTCTACTCAGGCCCATTAACTGAGTGTTTAGAAAAAAAGGTGCTAGTTTTTAGTGTGGACTGGAACAAGAAGAGTCTCTGATAAATGTCCTGGCTGCTTTGCAAGCTGTTTTGCCACACGGGTTATATGATCCAACAGATCTAATTGTGCTGGAAGTATCAGTGGCCTATACAGATGCTGTCTGTTACCTTTGGCAGGCCCTAATAGGAGAAGCACAATGCAGACCTTTAGGATTTTGTAGCTAACCCTTACCATCCACTGTAGTTTTTGAGAAACAGTTTAACCTGCAGCTGTGCCATGGTAGAGGCTGAATGCTTAACCATGGGCCACCAAGTTGCCATGAGACCTGAGTTGCCTATCTTGAGCTGGGTGTTGTCTAACCTACCAAATCATAAACTTGGGTGTGCACAGGAGCAATCCATCAAAAAATGGAAATAGACATGGAAATATAAGACAGGGCTCAGAGAGTTCTAAGAAGGCTGCTTATTGAGGTGTGGGATTTAGTTTGCCCTCCAGAGCAACTGGTAAACAGCCAGGAACAGTACAGAACAACTGCTGGGCCCACATCAGTGACTGGACACACCACATACACCAGTCAGGACAAGCTCAACCAGCTGTGACCCCATGCAGAACTGTAAGTCCCCAAGTCATGGAGGCCAGTGCCCCTCCCCCACAGGGAAAAGGAAAGAGACTCTACTAGCAGCAAGGGCTTAACTCAGCCAAGCTCCAATTATGGAGTTAATTAACAAATTCTGACTACTGAAAATAGGCCCCCAGCTCAGATAATCCTGGAATAAGAGCTATTGGTACTAAGAGTTTTTGCCCAGGCAGAGAGGGAGCAGGGCTGATGAGGAGAAGAAAGAAAAACAGAGGCTTTTTGGATCAGACAACACAAAATGCTTGAAAAGGGCTCAAACCTAAAAAGGGGGGGGGCCACAAAGAGCCTGGAGATACAGAAAGCAATATACTAACTTAAGCTCTTGATTAACAAACCTAAGGAACAGTCAAACATGACCCTTTCTTCCTAAGAGGAGGCCAGTCTGGTTTGGGAAAATCTGACTGGAGTCTATAATACTTAAGTGGATCCTCCTAAGGGGAAAAAAAAGACACCATACAGGCAGGTCAAGAAGCAAGAAAACAAGAACTGAAAAATTCTTATCTGTTAAACAAAGCCTATGCTAGAGATCTAGAATAAGCTGAGCTGTGTCAAAGAACACATAGACAACAAAGTTAGTCAGCCAGAAAATCCTAGGCAAAAGAGTGAAAACAATCTCCAGAATAAACTAATTAAGGAAATTAAATGTTTAGATGCCAGCAAAAAATAACGAATCATACTAGGAAAGTTGAAGATATGGCCCAGTCAAAGGAACAAACCAACAATTCAACTGAGATACAGGAGTTGAAACAGTTAATTCAGGATGTTCGAACAGACATGGAAAATCTCATCAAAAATCAAATCAATGAATTGAGGGAAGATATAAAGAAAGCAAGGGATGAACAAAAAGAAGAAATTGAAAGTCTGAAGAAACAAATCACAGAACTTATGGGAATGAAAGACACAGTAGAAGAGATGGGGAAAAAAATATCAGGAAACCTACAATGATAGATTTGAAGAGGCAGAAGAAAGGATTAGTGCACTGGAGGATTGGACATCTGAAATCCAACAAACAAAAGAAAAAATAGGGAAAAGAATGGAAAAATATGAGCAGGTTCTCAGGGAATTGAATGACAACATAAAGCATACAAATATACATGTTGTGGGTGTCCCAGAAGGAGAAGAGAAGGGGAAATGAGGAGAAAGATTAATGGAGGAGATTATCACTGAAAAATTCCCATCTCTTATAAAAGACATAAAATTAAAGATCCAAGAAGTATAGCATACCCCAAACAGAATAGATCCAAATAGATGTACTCCAAGACACTAATCAGAATGTCAGATGTCAAAGAGAAAGAGAGAATTTTGAAAGCAGCAAGAGAAAAGCAATCTATCACATACAAAGGAAGTCCAATAAGACTATGTGTAGATTTCTCAGCAGAAACCATAGAGGCAAGAAGGAAGGTTATATTTAAGATTCTAAAAGAGAAAAACTGCCAACCAAGAATTCTATATCCAGCAAAGTTGTCCTTCAAAAATGAGGGGGAAATTAAAACATTTTCAGACAAATAATCACTGAAAGAATTTATAACCAAGAGACTGACTGTGCAAGAAATACTAAAGAGAGCACAAGAGGAAGATAGGAAAAGACAGGAGACAGAGTTGTGGAGAAGAGTATAGACGTGAAGATTGTCAATAAAGTTAAAAAGAAAAAAATATATATATATTTGACATATAAAATCCAAAAGGTAAAATGGTAGAAGAAACAACTGCCTGTACAGTAACAACACTAAATTGTTAATGGATTAAACTCCCCAATCAAAAGTCATAGACTGGCAGAATGGATGTAAAAACAGGGCCCATCTATATGCCGTCAACAGGAGACTCATTTTATACCCAAGGACAAAAATAGGTTGAAAATGAAAAGTTGGGAAAAGATATTTCATGCAAGCAACAATCAGAAAAGAACAGGAGTAGCTATTCTAATATCCAACAAATTATACTTCAAATTTAAAACAAAAGAGACAAAGAAAGACCCTATGTATTAATAAAAGGAACAATTCAACAAGAAGATATAACAATCATAAATATTTATGCACCAAGCGAGAGTGCTCCAAAATACATGAGGCAAACACTGAAAAGAGAAATAGTCACATCTACCATAATAGTTGGAGATTCCAATTCCCCACTCTCATAAATGGATAGGACATCTAGACAGAGGATCAATAAAGAAAGAGATAATTTGACTAGCACAATAAATGAACTAGACTTAACTGACATTTATAGAACATTATACCGCACAACAGTAGGATACACCTTATTCTCAAGTGCTCATAGATCATTCTCAAGGATAGACCATATGCTGGGTCACAAAGCAAGTCTCAATAAATTTAAAAAGATTGAAAGCATACAAAACACTATCTCAGATCATAAAGGAATGAAGTTTGAAATCAATAACAGGCAGAGGGCCAGAAAATTCACAAATATGTGGAGGCAAAACAACACACTCTTAGACAACCAGTAGGTCAAGGAAGAAATTACAAGAGAAATCAGTTAATATCTCAGGGCAAATGAAAATGAAAACAACATATTGAAATTTATGGGATGCAGCAAAGGCAGTACTAGGAGGGAAACTTATTGCCCTTAAATACCTATATCAAAAAAGAAGAAAGAGCAAAAATCAAGGAATTAACTGTTCATTTGGAAGAACTACTGAAAGCAGAGCAAACTAATCCCAAAGCAAGCAAAAGGGAAGAAATAACAAAGGTTACAGCAGAAATAAATGAATTTGAGGACTTGAGAACAATTAAGAAAATCAACAAAGCCAGAAGTTGGTTCTTTGAGGAAATCAGTAAAATCGATGGACCCATAGCAAGGTTGACAAAAAGAAAAAGAGAGAGGATGCAAATAAAATCAGAAATAGAAGAGGAGACATAACCACTGACCCCACAGAAACAAAGGAGTAATGAGAGGATACTACGAACAACTATATGTTAATAAACTAGACAACATACATGAAATGGACAACTTCTTAGAAAGGCACAAACAACCAACATTGATCTGAGAAGAAATAGAAGACATCAACAAATCAATCACAAGTAAAGATATTGAATCAGTCATCAAGAAGCTCCAAAAAAAGGAAAAGTCCGGGAGCAGATGGCTTCACATGTGAATTCTACCAAGCACTCAAGAAAGGATTAGTACCAATTCTGCTCAAATGCTTCAAAAAATGTGAAGATGAGGGAAGACTACCTAACTCTTTCTATGAAGCCACCATCACCCTCATACCAAAGCCAGACAAAGACACTACAAGAAAAGAAAATTACAGACCAATCTCTGTAATGAATATAGATGCAAAAATCCACAACAAAATTCTTGCAAATCGAATCCAGCAGCACATTAAAAGAATTACACACCATGACCAAGTGGGATTTATTGCAGGTATGCAAGGGTGGCTCAACATAAGAAAATCAATTAAGGTAATACACCATGTCAGCAAATCAAAGCAGAAAAACCACATGATAATCTTGATTGATGCAGAAAAGGCATTTGACAAAATTCAACATCCTTTCTTGATGAAAACACTTTAAAGGATAGAATAGAAGGGAATTTCCTCAACATGATAAAGGGAATATATGAAAAGCCCACAGCTTTCACCCTAAGGTCAGAATTGGAAAGGATGAAGTAAAACTTTCACTGTTTGCAGATGATATGATACTATATGCCAAAATCACTGAAAAATCCACAGCAAAGCTACAAGAACTAATAAATGAGTACAGCAAAGTGGCAGGGTACAAGATCAACACTCAAAATTCAGTAGTGTTTCTACACACTAGTAATGAGCAACCTAAGGAGGAAATCGAGAAAAATTTTCATTCACAATTGCCACCAAAAGAATAAAATATTTAGGAATAAATTTAACTAAGAATACAAAAGACTGATATGCAGGAAACTACAAGAATTTGCTAAAAGAAATCACAGAAGACCTAAATAAATGGAAGGGCATATCATGCTCATGGATTGGAAAAATAAATACAGTTAAGATATCAATTCTACCTAAATTGATTTATAGAGTCAATGCAATACCAATTAAAATCCCAAAAACATATTTTGCAGAAATAGAAAAACCAATAGCAACATTTATTTGGAAGGACAGAATACCCTGAATAGCTAAAAATATTTTGAGAAAGAAAAATGAAGTGGGAGGTCTCACACTACCTGACTTTAAAACATATCATGAAGCTACAGTGACCAAACAGCATGGTACTGACATATAGATATTCTGACCAATGGAATTGAATAGAGTGTCCAAACATAGACTCTCATCTATGGACAGTTGATCTTTGATAAGACACTCAAGCTAACTCACCTGGCACAGAGCAGCCTCTTCAATAAATGGTGCTTGGAAAACTGGATATCCATATGCAAAAGAATAAAAGAGGATCCATATCTCACACCTTATACAAAAGTTAACTCAAAATGGATCAAATACCTAAACATTAGAGTTAAGACCATAAAACTTTTAGAACAAAATGTAGGGAAATATCTTATAAAACTTGTAATAGGAGGTGGTTTGCTGGATCTTACACCCAAAGCATGAGCATTGAAGAAAGAAATAGATAAATGGGAACTCCTTAAAATTAAACACTTTTGTGCATCAAAGAACTTTATCAAGAAAGTAAAAAGACAGCCTACACAATGGGAGACAATATTTGGAAATTATTAGATAAGGGTTTGGTATCCAGAATACATAAAGAGATTCTTCAACTCAACAACAAAAAGACAACTCAGTTTAAAAAATGGACAAAAGCCACAAACAGACACTTCTCAGAAGAGGACATACAAATGGCTAAAAAGCTCATGAAAAGATGCTCAACTTCATTGGCTATTAGGGAAATGCAAATCAAAACGACAATGCGATATTATCTCACACCCACGAGAATGGCCTGTATCAAAAAAATCAGAAAATATAAGTACTGGAGAGGATGTGGAGAAAGAGGCACACTTATCCACTGTTGAGGGGTATGTAAAATGGTACAACCACTGTAGAAAGCAGCTTGGCAGTTCCGTAGGAAGCTAAGTATAGAATTTCCATATGATCCAGCAATTCCACTGCTAGGTATCTATTCAGAGAACATGAGGGCAAGGACACAAATGGACATTTGCATACCTATGTTTATAGCAGCATTATTTACAATTGCCAAGAGATGGAAACAGCCCAAATGTCCATCAACGGATGAGTGGCTAAACAAGCTGTGGTATATACATATGATGGAATGTTACACAGCTGTAAGACAGAATAAAGTCATGAAGCATGTAATAACGTGCATGGATCTTGAGAACATTATGCTGAGTGAAATTCACCAGAAACAAAAGGATAAATACTGTATGTTCTCACTGATATGAACATTAATGAGTGAACTTGGAGAGTTTCAGTTGAGAACACAAGATACCAGGAGATAGAAATAGGGTAGAGATTGGGTAATTAGTGCTGAAGGAATAGATTGTGCAACAGGACTGACTGTAAAAATTCAGAAATGGATACTGCAATACTACCTAACTGTAGCACAATTATGTAAGTACACTGAATGAAGCTGAATATGAGAATGATAGAGGGAGAAGGGCTGCGGCACATATGAAACCAGAAGGAAAGACAGACTAAAAAGACAGGTGGTATAATTTAGGAATGCCTAGAGTGTACAATGATGGTAATTAAATGCATAAATTAAAAAATGTTTTTGCATGAGGAAGAACAAAAGAATGTCAGTACTGCTGAGTATTGAAAATAGATGTTCAATCATATTTCAAAACTTTAACTTCTGTGTGAGACTAAAGGGAGAAATGTTTATTTGGTGCAAAATTTTTATTTTGACTAGTGCATTTCCTAATTTAACTTGTAGGGTCAGTTTCATTGAACACCATATGTACATGGAACCTTTAATAGGGCATGAGATTTTGTTGGTTTGTCCAGGTTAGTGTGATGCCCTGATAAATCTCAGAGTGATTTGAACAGTGAATAAAGAAGTATTTGCAAAATCCCCTTGAGGGAATGGGGAGAAAGGGGAAAAAATTCAACTTCCCTATTTGGAGAATTCCTGATATTCTCACAAGCCATGGGGACAACCAAATCAATAGGCTGAGCCCTCAATCTTGGGGTTTGCCCCTATGAAACTTATCCTTGCAAAGAATAGGCGAGGCCTACTTAAAATTAGGCATAAAAGTCACCCCCAGAGAACCTCTTTTGTTGTTCAGATGTGGCCTCTCTCTCTCTAAACTACCACATCAAGCAAACTCACTGCCCTCCCCTCTTCTGCATGGGACATGACTCCCAGGGATATAAACTTCCCTGGCAACATGGGACAGAAATCCTGAGTTGAGCTGGGGCTTGGCATCAAGGTATTGAGAAAACTTTCTTGACCAAAAGCAGAAAGAGGGAAATGAGACAAAATAAAGTTTCAGTGGCTGAGAGATTGCAAACAGAGTTGAGAGTTTATCCTGGAGGTTATTCTTATGCATTATATAGATATCCCCTTTTTAGTTTGTGGTGTATTGAAGTGGCTGGAGGAAAGTACCTGAAACTGTTGAACTGTGTTCCAGTAGCTTTGGTTCATGAAGACAATTGTACAAAGACATAACCTTTACAGTGTGACTGTGTGATTGTGAAAACTTTGTGTCCGATGCTCCTTTTACCTATGACATGGACATATGAGTAAAAAATATGGGATAAAAAATAAACAAATAATAAGGGGAGCAAAGGTTAAGATAATTGAGTAGACTGAAATACTAGTCGGTCAATGAGAAGGAGAGATAAGGGGTATGGTTTGTATGGGTTTTTTCTCTTGTCTTTTTTCTTCTTTCTTTCTGTTGCTGGAAAGATGAAAATGTTCAAAAAACATTATCATGGTAATGAATACACAACCATGTGATGATATTGTGAGCCACTGAATGAATACCAGGTATAGAATGTTTGTATATCAAGAACGTTAGTATGTTTGTTAAGGTTTACAATAAAAATATTTTTAAAAAAGAGAGAGAGAGATAGGTTTCAAACTGCTCCTGAAGATACAGGTAAGTTACATGAGGAAGTGGCCCAAATGCCCATGAACCCCACTCCTGCCACATTACCTTCTCTTTCCCAGATCAGAGCTACAGTCTCTTAGGGAGTTCCTCACAGTCAGTTGACTGAGGAAAAGAAAATTAGGGCCTAGTTTACAGATGGTTCTGTGTGATATGCAGGCACCACTCAGAAGTGGATAGCTGAAGCACTACTACCTATTTCTGGGATGTCCTTAAAGGACAGCAGTCAGGGGAAAACCTCCCTGTGAGCAGATCTTTGAGCAGTGACCTGGTTGTTCATTTTGCTTGGAAGGAGAACTGACCTGAGGTGCATTTGTATACTGATTCATGGGTTGTTGCTAATGGTCTGGCTGGATGGTCAGGGACTTGGAAGGAGCATGATTGGAAAATTGGTGAAAAAAAGGTCTGGGGACAAGTTATGTGGCTAGAACATTCTGAGTGGGCAAAGAACATGAAGATATTTGTGTCCCATGTGAATCCTTACCAGAAGGTGACTTCAGAAGAGGAAGGTGTTAATAATCAAGGGGATAAGATGACCCCCCCACCCACCCATGGATACAAGTCATCCTCTTTCCTCACCACTCCTGCCATTGCCAATGGTTTCATGAACAAAGTGGGCATGGTGGTAAGGATGGATTTTATGCATCAGCTCAGAAACATGGACTTCCACTCACCAAAGCTGACCTGCTATGGCCACTGCCTGGTGCCCAATCTGTCAGTAGCAGAGACCCACACTCAGTCCCTGATATGGCATCGTTCCCCCTGGTGATCAACCTGCTATGTGGTGACAGGTTGATTACATTGGAACACCTCCATCATGGAAGGGGCAGTGATTTGCTCTAAATGGAATAGACATATACTCTGAATATGTCTTTGCCTTCCCTGCATGCAATGCTTCTGCAAAAACTACTATCTGTGGACTTACAGAATGCCTTACCATAGTGGTATTTCACACAGCATTTCTTCTGATCAAGGAACTTACTTCACCATATGAATTGCAGGACTGGGCACATGATCATGGAATTCTCTGGTCATATACATAGCACAGTTTTTGTCTACTCAACTGTTGATGGACATTTTGGCTGTTTACATCTCTTGGCAATCATGAATAATGCCACTATAAACATTGGTGTGCAAATGTCTGTTTGTGTCCCTGTCTTCAGTTCCTCTGAATATATACTTAGTAATGGGATTCCTGGATCATATGGCAATTCTAGTTTTAGTTTCCTGAGGAACTGCCAAACTGCCACCCAGAACAGTTGCACCATTCTATATTCCCTCCAATAGTGAATGAGTATACTGCTTCTCCACATCCTCTCCAGCACTTGTTCCCTCTCTTCTTTTTCATAATAGCCATTCTAGTAGGTATGAGATGATATCTCATTGTGGTTTTGATTTGCATTTCCCTAATTAAAAGTTAAGTATCTTTTCACAGGTTTTTCAGCCATTTGTATTTCCTCTTTGGAAAAGCACCTGTCCATGTCTTTTGCTCATTTTTAAGTTGGGTCTTATGACTTTCTTTAATTAAGAGGTAGGATCTCTTTATATGTTCTGAATATTAAATCTTTATTTGATACATGGTTTTGAAATATCCTCTCCCATTGCATAGGTTGCCATTTGACTTTCATGGCAAAGTCCTTTGATGCAAAAAAGTGTTTACTTTTGAGGAGATCCCATTTATCTATTTCTTCTTTCAATGATCATGCTTTGGGTGTAAGGTTGAGGAAACGATCTCGTATCACAAGATCCTTAACACATTTCCCTACATTTTCCTTTCAGTGTTTTAGGATCTTAGCTCTAATATTTATGTCTTTGATCCATTTTTATTTAATTTTTGTATAAGGTGTGGATCCTTTTTCATTCTTTTGGAGAAGGATATCCAGTTCACCAACACCATTTGTTGAAGAGGCTGCTCTGTATCAGTTGAGTTGACTTGACAGCCTTATGAAAGACTAATTGGCTGTAAATGATATGGTCTACCTTTGCACACTATATTCAAGCTCACAAGTAGTCATTGTATTTGATTTCATCAGTACATCTATCTTTAATTCAGTACCACACTGTTTTGACTACTGGAGCTCTGTAATATGCTTGAAAGCCAGGTTTTCTAGATCTTCAATTTCATTTTCCTTCTCAAGATATTTTTAGCTATTCAGGGCACCCCACCCTTCCAAAGAAATTTGTTTACTGGTTTTCTTAATTCTGCAGAATAAGTTGTTGGGATTTTAAATGGTACTACATTGAATCTATAAATCAATTTGTGTAGGACTGACATCCTAACAATATTTATCTTCTAATCCATGAAGATGGTATGTCCTATTTATTTAGGTCTTCCTTGACTTCTTTTAGCACATTTTTGTAATTTTCTGTGTATGAGTCTTGGTTAAATTTATTCTTAAACATTTGAAATTTTTAGTTGCTATTGAAAATGGAATTTTTTACTAACTTCCTCATCAAATTGTACATTGCTGTTATATACAAACACAATTGATTTTTTGGTGTTGATCTTGTCTCCTGCCACTATTCTGTATGTTTTTATTAGCTCTAGGAGGGTTACCATAGATTTTTCAGGTTTTTCTACATATAGAATCATGTCATCTGCAAACACCAAAAGTTATACTTCTATTTTTCAAATTTGGATGACTTTTATGTCTTTTTTCTTGCCTAATTTGTCTAGGTACAACTTCAAGCACAATGTTACATAGCCATGGTGACAGTAGGCATCAGATTGTTCCTTACCTTAGATGTAAAAATTTCCATTTTTCCCCATTGAATATAATATTAACATTGAGTACCATGGTGCCAGTTTGAATCTGTAGTGGACCCCAGAAAAGACATATCCATTAATCCTCATTCAATATTGTTGGCTAGGAGCTTTTTGATTGTTCCCATGGAGATGTGACTCACCAATTTGTGGGTGTTAACTTATGATTAGATTACTTCCATGAAAGTATGTCTCCACCCAATTCAATGTGGGGTTGCTTACAGGAGCTCCTTAAGAGAGAACTATTTTGGAAAGAGCTACAGACTCCACCAGCCAGCGACCTTCAGAGATGAAGAAGGAGAATGCCCATGAGGGAACTTCATGAAGCAAGAGGCCTGGAGAGGAAGCTAACAGAAGTCACCATGTTTGCCATGTGGCCTTACAGTTGAGAGAGAGACACTGAATATCATCGGCCTTCTGGAACCAAGGTGCCTTTCCCTGGATGCCTCAGATTGGACATTTCTATATCCTTGCTTTAATTTGTACATTTTTCATGGCCTTAGAACTGTAAACCAGCAACTTATTAATCTCCCTTTTTAAGAGCCATTCTGTTTCTGGTATGTTGCATTCCGGAAGTTAGCAAACTAGAACACCATGTGTTCCCAAATTTAACTATCAAAGTTCACTCATTAATATTAGTGAGACCATACAGTATTTGTCTTTTTGTTTCTGGTAAATTTCACTCAGCATAATGTCTTCAAGTTTCATCCATGTTGTTACATGCTTCATTACTTTATCATACATTCCCTTTATCCTGCTGAAGAAGTTCCCTTCTATTCCTATCTTTTGAGGTGTTTTCATCAAGAAAGGATGCTGAATTTTGTAAAGTGCCTTTCCTGCATCAGGCAAGATGATCATGTGGCTTTTCCTCTTTATTTTATTCATGTGACATATAATATTAATTGATTTTCTTTCATTGAACCACCTTTGCATACCTGGAAAATCCCACTTGGTCATAATGTGTAATTTTTATGTGCTGCTGGATTCAATTTACAAATGTTTTCTTGAGGATTTTTGCATCCATATACATTAAAAAGATTGGACTGTAATTTTCTTTTCTTGTATTATCTTTGCCTGCCTAGGCTGATGTTGGACTCATAGAATGAGGTAGGTAGCTTTCCCTCCTCGTCAATTTTTTGAATAGTTCGAGCAGGATTGCTACTAATTAAAAGATATGAAATAAAATTGCATCAGACTTCTCCCTGGGGAGCAGCACTGGGCTTACCCTTTTCTTTTCAAACAAATCTTCATTGATCCCTATCCATTTTGTTTCCTATATCTCAGCCAGATCTTAATCTGTGACAAAATAACATTACCCATCCTATGCTGATAACAGTTTATATTAAACTGTACTTGTAGTCTCACAAAACAAAAAATACCACTGAAGTGACAAGAGACAAATCATAATATCCTCCTAAATGCCATTTGAGAACCATTTAACCCAAAGGATAAATACTGTCCCCATAGAAATTCAGACAAAACTGATAGCATATCTAGCAGATATAAGGTGCAATGGCATATTTGAAACAAATTTCATCAAGACAATTGTATTACTCAGGATTCTCCAGAGAAACAGAACTGATACACATGTACACTCACACATAAACATATGTAATATTCGGAGATTTTTATAGAAATTGTTTAATGTTACGTGGACATTGGCAAATATGAATTCTGTAGGTCAAGCTGCAAGTTGGGATGTCTGCTGAAGGTTTCAATGAATTTCCCAAGAGAAGCTGGTTGACCAAAGTAGTGATAGAATTTCTTCCTTCTGACTGTTGACATCAGTAGTTCTTCCTTTAAGGCATTCACCTGATAAGATGAGACTTCTTCAATTGCTTAAGGCAATCTTCTTTGTTGATTGTAGATATATTTAGCCATAGATGCAATCAATTCACTGATGCTTTAAATTCATGGAATATCCTCACAGTAACAATGAGGTTAGGGCTTGCTTGACCAAACAATTAGACACTATAACCTAGCCAACTTGACATGTGAATTTAGACATAAAATCCATCCCTTGTCATCTTAGCACCCATACTCATCTCCTTAAACCATACTTAATTTCTAAATAAAAATAACAATCATACTTTCACCTAACAAAATGCAATTGTCCTGATGACAACTTGAAACACACTAACAGTTTCCCCAGAAGAGGGAAAGTTCTAGGGTAATATTCACTCTTAAACTTGATATCCTATAAATCAGACTGTATAATATAAAGTTAAAACACAGTATAATATATGATAAGGGGATAAGATAGGGAAGGAAACAAAGATATCTTCTTTATGTATATATTTATAAAAAAATATATTCAAAGCAAAACAATGAAGAAATATTCATTATTTTTATCCTCAGCAAGCATCTCACCTGGTCTTTGTTCTCTGCTGGATGGGGTGAACCAAACCTTCATTTGTAGTCCTGCATAGATTGGGTTGTGGCAGTTTTCCATTGACTTTAATCACAGGACATAACAATACTCTGAGATGCCTGAAGGGATCTCCCATACTCCAGGAAAACTCTCCTTTACTTCCATTGTGTATTTGTAGTCCTATTTCCCCATGATTGTCAGGATCAATCACCATGGTAAGTACAGTAATTCTCTTCTTTGCCTGTTGATTCAGAGGCATGAGGAGACCAAATTGGCCAGGCGACAATATTAACACCTACTTCAATGGAATCATAGTTGTATCTCCTGATGGACGCACTCCTCCTTTTAGAACTAAGACCTGGTGACCAGCAGAACATTAAGTTACAAGAACAGGAAGCAAAAACTTTCTAGTGGCTCACTGAAGTTAACAATGATTGGTGTCAATCCCATTTCCACCCATTGATTCTGGACCCTGGATCTTGGCTTTGGAAGAAACAGAACTATAGAGTAGTTACGGATTTAGAACATATGCAGCCTCCTAGACAACATTGTGCAGCCCTGAAAATATTGCCACCTAGCTAGCACCATAATTTAATTTTAAAAGGCCATTCCAACATTCTATCAATCCAGCTGCTTCAGGATGATGGGAACATGGTAAGACAAATGAATTCCATGAGGATATGCCCATTGCAACTATTCATTTGCTGTGAAGTGGGTTCTTTAATCAGAAGTCATGCTATTCCATCATTATTTGGAATATCATATGGCAGTCAATAAGTCCACTGGTGGTAGTTTCAACAGAAGTATAATGTACAGGGAAGGCAAATCCATATACAGACTACATGTCTATTCAACTTAAGATTAAAAGACTTTCTCTTCCACAATAGATGTTTACCAATGTAATCAACCTGCCACCATGTACCAGGCTGATCATCTCATGGAATGGTGCCATATTAAGGACTAAGTGTTGGTCTTTGCTGCTGGTAGACTGGGCAATCAGGAGTGACTTTCTGCGTGGAAGGCCATGTTGCTGAGCCCACACATAGCCTCCATCCCTACCACTATTGGCAACTTTGTTCATGAACTCATTGGGTAATGTCCAAAGCGGCTGGGGAAAGAGGCTGACCGGTATCCACAGAATAGGTCATCTAATTCATTTGATTATTAAATTCCTCCTCTGCTGAATGGTCAGCAGAGCATTTATACAACATCTGTATGAATTTTGACCATTCAGAAAGATCTATGCATGAAACTCCTACCAGACCCTTTGCCACCAATTTTCCAATCATATTCCTTCCAAATCCTTAAACATTTAGCCGATTTTCCACCCAACCAATAAATCAGTATACGAATGAACCTCTAGCCATTTCTCCTTCAAAGCAAAATGAACAACCAAGTACACTGCTTGACTTCTGCCCATAGGGAGGATTTCCCTTCATTATTGCCCTTCAGGGCTGTCCTAGAAAGAAGCTGTAGTGCTGCAGCTATTCCATTTTCAGGCAGTACCTGCATATCACTCAGAAATATATGTAAACAAGGCCTGGGTTACTCTTCTTCAGTCAACTTTTCATGGTGATCTCACAAGAGGCCATAGCTATGGGTTGAAACAGAGAAGGTAATCTGGCAGGAGTGGGACCCATGGGCATATGGGCCACTTCCTCATGTAATGTACTTGTGCCTACAGGGTCTGCTCAAACCCCATTTTTTTTTTAAGTGGGGTATTGAAGACTCCAAATATAATTGTTGAATTGTCAATTTCTCTCTTCATATCACCGGCTAATAGGTGCATATATATTTATAATTGATATATCTTCTTGATAGATTGACCCATCTATGATTATAATGAAAACCCAAATTTGTATAACTTATATATATCAATTCCACTGGATAATGGAGTGCTGCTGTGCATGCTCAAATTTATAGCCTGGTAAGTCAGGCAATACCCACATCATAATAGGCAACTCAGTTCTCATGCAACATGATGGCCCATTTGGTAATTATTTAGGCTCTGCAGCAGGCCAAAAGCAGCTACTTTTTTGAAAGGAGAGTAGTCATCTTGAGAGCATGGTAAGGATTTGTTCCAAATTTCAAAGAGGCCTTGTTGTGATTCAGAAATGAGGGTCAGGGCATTACTATGGACACTCCCCCAAAATAAATATATTCATAAGTAGTTACTATGAGCAACTGCATGCCAAAAAACTACCTAAGTTTGATGAAATGGGCAACTTCCAAGAAACACAGGAACAACCTACATCAACTCAAGAAGAAATAAAAGATGACAACAAACCAATCACAAGCAAACAGAATGAATCAGTAATTAAAAAAACCTACCAACAAAGAAAATCTCAGGATCAGATGATTTCACAGGTAAATTTTTCCAAGCATACCAAGAAGACTTAATAACATTCCTGATCAAACTCTTCTGAAAAATTGAAGAAGATGGAACACTACCTAACTCATTCTGTAAAGCCAACATCACCGTAACATCAAAGCTGATACTACAGGAAAAGAAAACTTCAGACCAATCTCTCAAATGGACACAGATGTAAAATCCTCAACAAAATATGTACAAACAGAATCCAACAGTATATTAAATTAATTATACACCATGAACAAGTGGGTTTTATACCAGGTGTTCAAGGGTAGTTCAACACAAGAAAATCAATTAATATACAACATCATATTAACAAGTCAGAAGGGGAAAACCACAGGATCATCTCACAGAAAAGACATTTGACAAAATTCAGCATCCTTTCATGATTTAAAAAAAAAAAAACTTCAAAAGGTAGGAATAGAAGGAATCTTCCTCATCATGATAAAAGGCATCTATGAAAAACCCACAGCTAGCATCATACTCAATGGCGAGGGACTGAAAGCTTTCCCACTGTCACCACTGCTATTCAAAGTTGTGCTAGAAGTTCTAGCGAGAGTAATTAAACAAATAAATAAAGAATAAAAGGCATCCAGAATTTAAAGGAAGAAGTAAAACTGTCACTATTTGTGAAAGACATGGTCCTATATTTAGAAACTTCTGGAAAAAAAAATGACAGCAAAGCAACTTGAGTGAATAAGTTAGTTCAGCAAAGTGGCAAGATAAAAGATCAACATGAAAAAATCAATTTTGTTTCTCTTCACTAGTAATGAGCTATCCTAGGAGGTAATCCAAAAAAAAAAAACATTCCATTTACAATAGCACCTAAAAGAATGAATATCTAGAAATAAACCTAGTCAAGTATGTAACAGACTTGTTCGCAGAAAAGTACAAAGCATTGCTAAAAAAAAATGAAAGACCTGAACAAATGGAAAGACATTCTGTGTTCATGGATTGCAAGTCTAAATGTCGTTAAAATGTTAATTCTACTCAAATTGATCTACAGATTCAATGCAATATCAATCAGAATTCTAACAGATTAATTTGCAGAAATGGAAAAGCCAATTACCTGATTTATTTGGAAGGGTAAGGGGCCTCAAAAATCCAAAAACATCTTGAGAAAAGTAATGAAGTTGGACCTTTCACACTTCTTGGCTTTAAAGCATATTATAAAACCATAGTGGTCAAAACAGCATGGTACTGGCATAAAGACAGACATATCGTTCAATAGAATCAAATTGAGAGTTCAGAAATAGACCCTCAGATCTATGGACTCTCAGATCTATGATTTTGACAAGACTCCCAAGTCCACTCAACTGGGACCAAACATCTGCTTAAATAAATGATGTTGGGAAAAATGGATATACATAACCAATAAAATAAAAGTACCCCTATTTCACACCCTATTCAAAAATTAATTTAAAATGCATCAAAGACCTAAATATAAGAACGAGCATCAAAAAACTCCTAGAAGAAACTGTAGGGAAACAACCGCAAGATATAGTGATAGACAGTAATTTCTTAGACTTTACACCAACTGTTTTTTTTTACAAGGTCACAAAGAACACTCAGCAGGGAAAGAATAGTCTCTTCAATAAATATTGCTGGGAAAACTCAATCTTCATTTGCAAACTCAATCACCATAGGTATAAAACTCAATCACCAAATACAAAAATAAACTCAAATTGTATTATATGTAAAAATAAATTCAAAATGTATCAAAAGTCTTAATATAAGTCCTAGATCTATCAAGTTCCCAGAAGAAAGCATAGGCTAACTTTTCAGGACCTTGTGTTAAGCAACAGGTCAGAATTTACTCCCAAAACACAAGTAACAATAAAAACAATGTTCATAGCAGCATTATCCACAATTGCTAAAAGATGGAAGCAACCCAACAGCCCACAACCATTAAACGGATAGAAAAAAATGTGGTATATACATACGTGTGGAATATTATTATTCAGCAATTAAAAGGAATGAAGTCTTGATACATGTGACTATATGGATGAACCTTGAAGCCACTGTGCTGAGTGAAATCTATCAAGTCACAAAATGTCAAATGTCATATGATATCAATGATTCTCGAGTGGTTAGAATAGACCAACTCATAGAGTCACAGTCTAGAATATAGGTTACCAGGCAATCAAATGGGGATAGAGAACAGTCAATGAGGCACAAAATATACAGGATTCCTATTTGACATGATGGAAATGTGTTGGTAATGGATAGTGGTTATGTCGGCACAACATTGTGAATGCAGTTAATTGTACTGAAATATATATCCAAACATGATTAAAGGGGAAATGTTAGACTCTATATATGCTAACAGAATGAAATTTATTATAAACTCCATGGAACTGCAGTACACAAACAGTGAGCCCTATGTTAACCATGGACTTCAATTAATAGTATAATTACAAAACTGCTATCATCATCAATTGTAATGACTATTCCGTATTAATGCAATGTGTTGGTGTTGGGGTGATATATAGGAATTCTGTATTTCATGTTTGATTGTTCTGTAAGTCCACAACTTCAGTAAAGAAAAATAAATAAATAATAAAGAAAATGTAAAAAATAATAAAGAAGAAACTAAAAAAAATGGCATGTACTTTGTACAATGATCATTGCTGCATATTTTGGGTTAAATGAAAAATACTATCAAAATATTCTGTTTAATTTTATTTCTCAAAAACAACTCCTAGTACTACAATCTGTATGAGTGAGGATTTTCCAAAGATTTGGCTCACACGACTGTGGTGATTGGCAAGCCCAAACTCTATAGGGAAGAACATAAATTGGAAAACCTGATGAACACTTCAGCACATTACACAGAAGAAACTAGCTGGATGAAATAGAGAAATTCTTCTTTCTTCCTCTGGGATCGTCAGTTTTCCTTTTAAGGCTTTCAACCTACTGGATGAGACTTGTGTCAAAGCTGAAGGCAACTTCCTTTGTGGATTGTAATTGTTATCAGCCATAGATGTAATCAACTGACTGCTGATTTAAATCCAGAAAATACCCTCACAGAAACAATGGGGCCAGGTCTTGCTTGAACAAACAAGTGGGCACCATAACCTGGCGAAATTGACACATAATGTTAATCATCACAAACATCTATTTCAAATGATATACTCCTTTAGTTTAGTTTATTGTGTTCCAGAATCCTGAAGGCTTTGACATGACATGGCATTTTAGTGACGTTGCTTTCTTGGGGGGAGGATTTTTGCATTGTTTTATAGACATCTTGAAGGGTGTGTGTGACCTTAACACTCTTCACATACATGAACCAAAATTATTCTCTTTAGCCATTTGGCTCCTCTGCTAGTTTTGGCATTGATTCACTCTTTACTAGCACTAAGAAATACTCAAGAGCTACTCCTATATAGAGCCTTCACTTCCACTACCACTACACTCTATTAAACTCCTCACACTGTAATGCAATTATCTGTTTATATATTTCTCCATTACTGCAACATGAGCTTCTTTATGGCTAAGATCCCATGCTATAGTTTTTTCTATCACTAGAGCCTGGTACATGGTAGTTACCTATAACATATTTGATGAATGAGCGTAGAAATGAATGAAAACATAAACCACTTGGCACTTTTTCCATCCTAGAATAAACACTACAGTTGTGGTCATGAATTTAGACCAAGGCTTATTGTGGAAAACTGATAGTTGTTCAATATATTTCACCTCCAACAAATTGAAATGGCACAGACTTGGGCAAAATACAAGTTAGCAAATGACTGAGTCAGCTTCCCAACCCCATTTTTCTGCCCACTGTCACTTCTACCTTTCCCCAGGTGGCAATGACCAGGAAGCTTATTTCATGCTTATTTTGCCTCCCCAAAGCCAAATCTCACTCTATACCTCATCAATAGCTCAAGCTCCAGAAGGCTTTTCTTATTTTCCCTCCCAGTCCCTTCTCGACTCAAATCAAAGCTTTCATTTTTAGGTAAATTTCACTCCATTTACACCCATTCATTCAGCAAATAAATAATGAGTACTTATTATGTGCTAGGCCCTTGAGTTATATCAGTCTATAAAACAGGTAGAGATACCTGATTTCAAGGAGCTAGGATGGGGTTCTTGATAAACAATAAATAAAAATAGTAAATTGCTCTATACAGTAAGAGGCCATAAGTGTTCTGCATAAATGAAAAGCAGAAACAGAAACAGGTATGGCAGATCAAGGATGGGACAGAAAGGAGTTCATAGTATTAAGTGCTGCAATTTCCCCAATCTCCTATTACTAAAGTGCCCTTGGTAAACCTTAATGAGAAAATTTCATTTGAGTAAAGTCATAAAGCCAGTGAAGGAAACCTCCTTTGTGGATTGTAATTGTAATCAGGTATAGATACAATGGCTTATGCCTAAGGGGAAAAGAACTATCAGGGAGATGGCTGGAGGAAAATCCCGTGGCTGTGGTCTTCCTGGCTTTAGAGAGATACCAAGATAGCACTGTGGCTAGAAAGAGATATGGATGGAATAGTAGGAGATGAACCTGGGGATGGATGGGGGCAGTTGACAGGGTTGGATCTTTGTGGACCATTGTAAGTCCTTTGGCTTTTGCTTTGAAAGTAACTGGATTTTGAACAGAAAATTACTTTATCTAACTTATTCTTTAAAACTGCTACTCTGGCTACTTTGCTCAGAAAAATTGTAAGGAGATGTGAGTGGGAGGATAAGGGGAGAAGCAGAAAAATCTACTAAAAGACTGTAGCCTCCTCATCTAGGCAAGAGTAATGTCGGCATGGCAGCAGTGAAGGTGGTGAGAAGGACTCAGATTCTGGATCCATTCTGAAGTCAGAGCCACCAGAATTTCCTAAGGTTTGGATGGACTGAAAAGAGTCAAGGGAGACTGCAGGAATGGGGAAGCAGTTGGAAGAGAAGCGGGTTTTCTTTATTTTCCTTTTTGTTTTGGTGGGTGTTTTAGTTTGCTAAAGCTGCCAGAATGCATCACACTTGAAATGGATTGGCTTTATAAAGGGGATTTATTTAGTTACAAATTTACGGTTCATTGGAGGATAGGCAGCTGGCCTCTTCTGTGTTCTTCTGCCACATTGGAAGGCGCACAGTGACACCTGCTGGTCGTCTCTCAGCTTCTGCATTCAAATGGCTTCCCTGGGGCACTCCTTTCTACATCTCCAAATATCTGGGTCTGCCTCAGGTAGGAGCTCTGAGCTGAGCTGTGCTGAACTGCTTCTCTCTCTTCTTTCTCCTTTGCAGCCTCCAGCTGATTAAATTAAATGTCTCTTTTTGAGGAAAGCATTCCCCTTATCCAACTGCAGATGTAAATCCATAGATGAAATTCACATGCTGATTATTTAAGTCCACAGCAACAGAAAAATTGGGCACCATCACTTGGCCAAATTGACACTTGAACCTATCACAGTGGGATGGGGAAATTAAATCAGAAGGTTTGACATGTGATGCCTGAGACACCTCCTAAACATCCCATTGGAGAAATGTGGCAGTCAATTCTATGTATGTGTCAGGACTCAGGAGAGAATTTAGGTCTGGAAATACAAAATTAAAAATAAAGACTTCAGAAGTTCTGTTTCAAATATGCAAATAGTTTTTTGTTCGCTTGTTTGTTTTTAACTCATAGTTTGTTTACAGACTCTGGCTGAACTCTGGTTACTGGTCTGAATATCTCTGGTCATTGGATTGCAGTCAAGGCCTAGGCAAGGTTTTATTTTTGTCCATAGGCTTTTTAAGTGTCTGGTTTTAAATGCCTCTCCCTCTTTTGTATTCGTGTGTTCAGGGTTCATTGTTTTTATTTATGTATTGAATCAACCAATAATCACATGTGAATACGTACTCTGGCATACTTGGGTTTGTGGAAGGAGAATTTTCATAAGAGGGAGGAAGCATGGCATGTGGTAAAAGTATGGGTCTGTGGAAAGGACAGAGTTTAGTTCAGTTTTGAGTTCAGTTATTTAGTAATCTGTGATCTTGCACAAGTTACTCAACTTTTCTGAGTTTTCATCTCCTCATTTCTAATATAGCAGTTATCATCCATCTCTTCAAGTTGCTTTAGGGATTAAATAATATCTGCTATAAACAGCCCAGCAGACTCACTACAAACATGGCAAGAAGCTGTCTTTGAATAAAGTAAGACCTTGCTTTAGAGGGGCACAATATAGAGGGGTACACAACTACTACATTGACTAATTACACGCAAAGTGTAAAGTACAGGAAGGAAGTCTAAGTCATTTGAAAGTGCTAAGGAAATTTTTCAATTAAAGATTAAAAATACATCTTAGACAACCTTCAGAAACATAAAAATAAATAAACAGTACAGTGAAAGTAAAATTACATGAGTTTTTCTGTTTTACCTTGGGTCCATGTAAACCAATGTCTAACATAAAGAGTGGTCAAAGAATAATGGCGCAGAACTCAGGAGACCTGGGCTCCTATCTCTTCTCTTCTACTTGCTAATAGTGTGATTTCATGTATTAAATAATTTATTAATTCAAAAGCTTACCTGCACTTCACTTCTTACTAAGGTAGTTATAAGATATAAAAATAAATGACAGAGGACCCTGTTCACAAGAAGTTTATACCTAATTGGGCGCATAAAACATGGAAGTGAATAAAAAAAGAAGATACAAAATGATAAGGACCAAAAGAATCAGATAAAGTTAGAAGATTTCATTGTCATTAACAACTTTCACTAAATGTTAGACCTGTTCAGATATAGGTAAAGCTATTAGAAACTCTTCTTTTTTTTATTTTTGCTTTACATTTTTATTCAAGTTCGAAAGCAGTAGCCATTTCCTCAATATTTCCCAATATTAATGTATGTTTACATCACTAGATGGCACCTTTTCTCTTTTGTAATCAGAAATCTCAAAACCAATTCTCTATTTGCAAAAACATATATTTTTATATACACACACACATATATATATATTTGAAATAACGAATATAATGGAAAATAATTGGGCCGGAAACAGACTCATTTTTAGAAAATTAAGTATTTTCTATCTTAAAAAAACTCCAAATCTTTTGCATCCTTTTAGGAAATTAACTTAAAACAATATACTCCATAGACCATGGAAACTGAAATTACTTAAAAGAAGCTTGAAGGCCCTGCCCTCTTTTTTTTTTTAACGTTTTTTATTGTATAGTATAACATTAACATACAAAGCAATGAAATAAAAAAGCAATAGTTTTCGAAGCACTCTTCAACAGGTAGTTACAGGACAGATCCCAGAGTTTGTCATGGGCTACTATACGATCCTCTCAGATTTTTCCTTCTAGCTGCTCCAGAATATAGGAGGCTAAAAGGCTTAAATATTTTTTATCATCATAATCGACTTTTTTCTTTTTTTTGTAAAAAATAACATATATACAAAAAAGCTATAAGTATCAAAGCACAGCACCACAATTACTTGTCGAACATATTTCAGAGTTTGATATGGGTTACAATTTCACCATTTTAGGTTTTTACTGCTAGCTGCTCTAAAATAAAAGATACATCAATTTAATGATTCAGCATTCATATTCATTTATTAAATCCTATCTTCTCTGTATAACTCCACCATCACCTTTGATCTTTCCATCCCTCTCTTTAGGGGTGTTTGGGTTATGGCCATTCTAAATTTTTCATATTGGAAATGTCTGTAACTAATACAGGGTAGGAGATGGAACTATCTGATGTTCTGGAGAGGCTGGGCTAGATTTCAGGACTTATCTGGACCAGGGACCCATCTGGAGGTTGTAGGTTTCTGGAAAGTTACTCTAGTGCATAGAACCCTTGTGGAATCTTATATATATTACCCTAGGTGTTCTTTAAAATTGGCTGGATTGGTCCTGGTTGGGGATTGGCAGGTTATGATAGGTAGCAAGGTCTACCTGAAGCTTGCATAACAGCAACCTCCAGAGTAGCCTCTCAATTCTATCTGAACTCTCTGATACTTTATTAGTTACACTTCTTTTCCCCGTTTTGGTCAGGATGGAGTTGTTGATCCCACGGTGCCAGGTCTGGTTTCATCCCTGGGAGTCATCTCCCACATCACCAGGGAGACTTTCACCCATGGATGTCATGTCCCACATAGCGGGGAGGGCAGTGATTTAACTTGCAGAGTTGGGCTTAGAGAGAGTGAGGTCACATCTGAGCAATGAAAGAGGTCCTCCAGAAGTAACTCTTAGGCATGCCTATAGGTAGTCTAAGCTTCTCTGCTACCTACATAAGCTTCACAAGAGTAAGCCTCATGATCGAGGCCCTGCCCTCTTTTGACATTTCCTGCAGAAGCTGTTAGAGAATCATACATAAATATATCTCTTTATGATAAAATGTTTAAAGTTGGTGGATCTGGGTATCTGAGTGGCGTGGGCATGTTGGAGTTCTCTGAATGGGTTTTGTATTTAATTTTTAAAAAGCTGTGGATTAGAGGACAAAGAAACAGTTCCTCAAATATATATATTAATGTTAGTGATAAAAGAATACTTTGAAATCATTCTCAAGGTATTTAATTTTACTTAATATAGAACTAGAATAATAGCCTCATTTTAATAAGTCCTTTCAGATAATTTTACGGGAGCATTTCTTTCCTCTTTAAGTGATTGCAAAAATCCCACACTCCGTAGGAAAGAGTTTGTGTAAGATGGATATTAAGTCATCCTTACATCTTTGATAGAATTCATTTGTGAGGACTTCTGGTGCTGAGGCATTTTTCATTGAAAGGTTTTTAACAATTTAATTAATTTAATAGACATAGCGCTATTCAGATTTTTATTTATTGGGTGTCTGTTTGCACTATTGTATTAAATTATTGCATAATTAACATATTTTAAGGAATTTGCCCAGTTAATTTAAATTGTCATATTGGCTAAAACTGTTTATAATACTCCCTTATTCCTTTATTGGGTGCTCAATATCTATACAATCCAAAGTGAAGTTTCCCTTTCATTTCTGATATTTGATCAGCTTTGTTAGAGGTATAAAATTTTATTAAATTCTTTCAAAGAACCACTTGTGGCTTTCTTGATTTCTCTATTGCTTGACTTGTTATAGTTTCACTGATTTCTGCTCTGATTTATATCATTTCCTCTCTTCAACATACTTTCAATTTAATTTGCTCCTCTTTTTTTCTAGTTTCTTAATGTAGAAACATTGATCATTGATTTGAAACTGATTTTTTTCTGTTAAACAGAAACCCACAAATATTATTTGTTCTATTTCCATTAATATTCAAATTTATTTTCCCTCGTGGCATGCTTTTTGTCCCAGGGGGTTAGAAAGATGACATAATGTCCTAACATTTGGAATTTCCTAGATTATTGGTGTCTAATTTAATTTCTAATTTATCAGAACACATACTCAATATTACTTCAGTCTTTTGAAATTTATGGAACTTATTTTTGTTGGTGACACTCCATGTTACTAGAGAAGAATATGAATTCTCCAGTTGTTGAGTTCAGTGTTCTAAAGATATTAGTTAGATCAATACAGTTGATAATGTTGAAATCACGTATATACTTCTTGAATAGAATGATCAACAGTTGAAAGAAGGATTTTTAAATTTCCAACTACAGTGTAGATTTATCTTAATCTCTTTTTAATCCTATCATTTTGACTTCATTTATTCTGAACCTCCATTATTAGATGAGAACACTTTAAACTTGCTATATTTTCCTGATGAATTAGTCTTTTGTCTTAATGAAATACTTTCTTTATCTCCTGTAATAAACTTGTCTTGGAATCCAGCTTGTCTGATACTAACATTGCCATATCAGATATTTTTCCATCATTTTATTTCCAAGCTGTCCTTCCCTTTATTTTGAATTTTGTCTTTTTAAAACATCATTGTTGGATCTTGATTTTTTAATACAACATGACAAGATTGGTTACTTATTGGGAATGCTTATTAATTTAATCATTGACATGGTTGGGTTTAATTCTACCATCTTGTTCATTTTTATTTTCCCAGTCCAATCACAAATCTTTTGTCCTCCTTTTCTTGCCTTCTTTTGGTTTAAAAGGTTTCTTTTAGGAATTCCATTCTACCTCTTCTGTTGCCTTTTTGCAAAACCTTTTTGTATTATATTCTAAGGCTTGGTTTTTGTCCTTTTTTTTTAAACTTTTTTATTAATTAAAAAACTTAACAAAAGAACATTAATATATCATTCCATTCTACATATACAATCAGTAATTCTTAATATTATCACATAGTTGCATATTCATCATTTCTTAGGACATTTGCATCGATTTAGAAAAAGAAATAAAAAGACATCAGAAAAAGAAATAAAACGATAATAGAGAAAAAAAGATTATACATACCATACCCCTTACCCCTTGCTTTCATTTATCACTAGCATTTCAAACTAAAATTTATTTTTTCATTTGTTCCCCCTATTATTTATTTTTATTCCATATGTTCTACTCTTTTGTTGATATAGTAGCTGAAAGGAGCATCAGACACAAGGTTTTCACATTCGCAGAGTCTCATTGTGAAAGCTATATCATTGTTCAGTCATCATCAAGAAACATGGCTACTGGAACACAGCGCTACATTTTCAGGCAGTTCCCTCCAGCCTCTCTGCTACATCTTGAGCAACAAGGTGATATCTACTTAATGCATAAGAATAACCTCCAGGAAAACCTCTCGACTCTGTTTGGAATCTCTCTGCCATTGACACTTAGTCTCATTTCACTCTTCACCCTTTGGTCGAGAAGGTTCTCTTAATCCCTTGATGTTAATTCTCAGCTCATTCTAGGGTTTTTTTCCATCCCTTGATGCTGAATCTCAGCTCATTCCAGGATCTCTGTCCCATGTTGCCAGGAAGGTACACATCCCTGGGAGTCATGTCCCATGCAGAGAGGGGAAGGGTGGTGAAACTGCTCATCATGTTGGCTGGAGAGAGAGGCCACATCTGAGTAACAAAAGAGGCCCTCCTGGGGGTGACTCTTACGCCTAAATTTTAAGTAGACTTGACCTATCCTTTGTGGGGTTAAGTTTCATATGAACAAGCCCCAAGACTGGGGGCTCAGCTTATAGCTTTGGTTGTCCACACTGCTTGTGAGAATATCAAGAATTCAACTTGGGGAACTTGAATTTCTCCCCGTTCTCACCATTCCCTGAAGGGGGCTTGCAAATATTTTTCCAGTCACTGATCAAATCATTCTGATTTCATTTATGTCCC
>PVIY010015949.1:0-52761 GCA_004026745.1 Myrmecophaga tridactyla
ATTACATTACAGTTAGGTAGTATTGTGCTGTCCATTTCTGAGTTTTTGTATCCAGTCCTGTTGCACAGTCTGCATCCCTTCAGCTCCAATTACCCAATATCTTACCCTATTTCTATCTCCTGATGATCTCTGTTACCAACAACATATTATATGTGTATCACTTGAAATCAAAGCCTGGAAATGATTAAACTTAGTGAGGCATGTTGAAAGCTGAATTAGGCCCAAAACTAGACCTCTTGCACCGAACAGCCAAGTTGTGAATGCAAAGGAAAAGTTCTCGAAGGAAATTAAAAGTGCTACTCCAAAAGATACTAACGCAAGAAAAAAAAAGAAAAAAAAAGTGCTACTCCAGTGAACACATGAATGATAAGTAAGTAAAACAGCCTTATTGCTGACATGGAGAATGTTATAGTGGTCTCGATAGAAGATCAAACCAGCCACAGCATTCCCTTAAGCCAAAGCCTAATCCAGAGCAAGGCCCTAACTCTTTTTAAGTCCACAAAGGCTGAGAGAGGTGAGGAAGTTGCAGAAGCAAAGTTTTGAAGCTAGTAGAGGTTGGGTCATAAGGTTTAAGAAGAGAGGACATCTCTATAATATAAAAGTTTAAGGTGAAGCAGCAAGTGCTGATGAAGAAGATGCATGAAGTGTTATCCAGAAGGCGCAGCTAAGATAATTGACAAAGGTGGCTACACTAAACAACAGAGTTCCAGTACAGACCAAACAGCCTTCTATTGGAAGACGATGACATCTAGGGTTTTCACAGCTAGAGAGAAATCAATACCTGGTATCAAAGTTTCAAAGGTCAGGCTGACTCTATTATGGGCTAATTTAGCTAGGGACCTGAAATTGAAGCCAATGCTCATTTACCGTTCTGAAAACCCCAGGGCCCTTAAGAATTATGCTAAATCTACTCTAACTGTGCTATAAAAATGGAACAACAAACCCCGGATGACAGCACATCTATTTCCAACATGGATTACTGATTATTTTAAGCCTATTGTGCTCAGGAAAAAAAGATTCCTTTCAAAATATATTAGTTCTCATTGACAATGCATCTAGTCACTCAAGAGCTCTGATGGAGATGTACAAGGAGATGAATGTTGTTTTCATGCCTGTTAACACAACGTCTGTTCTGCAGTCCAGAGATCAAGAAATCATTTTGACTTTCAAGTCTTATTATGGAAGAAATACATCTCATAAGGCTATAGCTACCATAGACAGTGATTCCTCTGACGGATTAAGGCAAAGCAAATTGTAAACCTTCTGTAAAGGATTCACAATTCTAGATGCAATTAAGAACATTCATGATTCATAGGAGGAGGTCAGAATATCATCAACAGGAATCTGGAAGAAGTTGATCAGAGCACTCATGGATGAGTTTGAGGGGTTCAAGTCCTCAGTGTAGGAAATAACTGCAGATATGGTAGAAATAACAAGAGAACTAGAATTAGAAGTAAAGCCTGAAGATGTGACTGAATTGCTACAATCTCACGACTTTCACAGATGAAGAGTTTCTTCTTATGGATGAGCAAAGAAAGAGGTTTCTTGAGAAAGAGGTTTCGTGGTAAAGATGCTGTGAACATTGTTGAAATGACCACAAAGGATTTAGACTATTACATAAACTCAGTTGATAAAGCAGTAGCAGAGTTTGATGGGGTTGACCCCAATTTTGAAAGTTCTACTGTGGGTAAAACACCATCAAACAATATCATCACATGCTACAGAGAAATCTTTCATGGAAGAGTCAATCAATATGGCAAACTTCATTGTTCTCTTATTTTAAGAAATTGCCACCACCACCCCAATCTTCAACAACCACCACCCTGATTGTTTAGCAGCCATCAAAACTGAGGCAAGACTCCCCCACCAGCACAAAGATTACAGATCACAGAAGGTTCAGATGATGGTTAGCATTTTTTTAGCAATGAAGTATTTTTACTTAAGGTATATACCATTTTTTTTAGACAAAATGCTATTGTACACTCAATAGAATATGGACTAGTGTAAATTAACTTTTATATGCGTTGGGAAACCAAAAAATTTGTGAGTTCCTTTATTGTGATATTTGCTTTATTGTAGTGGTGTAGAATCAAACCTGCAATATCTCCGGGGTATGACTGTATGGAGCTCTGACAGGATAGCTGATAGAACAATCCTCAAACTAAAAACACAGAAATGAGGACTAAATTAAAATAAAGAAACAAAAACTACTACTCAGTTGAGTTCAAAAGGAAAAACAGATTAATCTCTGATTGCCAGAAGCAAAGAAGGAAAGTAAATGTAAAGAGTTTATAAGTAGAAATGCAGAAGCATTTCCAGAAAATGGACCAGATATAGGACCTAGGAGAGTAGGGTCTGAAGTGGATTAAAGAAGGCCACAAATTATTTGCTACCTTTTCCATCAAGAAGTAGAGATTATTTCCTCTCCATTTGTACCTAGGCTTGTCTGTTACTTGTTTTGACCAATAAAATGGGACAGAAGTGATACTGTGTAACATTCAAGGTTAAGACTTAAAATTATCTGTGGCTTCTACCTTCACTTCCTGGAATGCTCCTTCTTGGCATCCAGCTGCCATACTGTGTGATGCTCAAGCAAGCTTCACTGAGTGGTCATAGGTAGGAACATTGACACATCCTTTCCAGAAGCCCCAGCTGAGTTCCCAGCCAAGAGCCTATAACAACTGTAAGCCATACCAGTGAGCCAGCTTGTAAATGTACAATTGATTGTAACAAAGGTACCATGCTAATGCAAAGCGTCAACAATAGGGAAGTATAAGGGAGCACTGTAGTTTTTACATGACTTTTCTGTAAACCTACAACTTCACTAACAAAAAAGTAGTACTTTTTTAAAAAGCTACATGACCTGGTACTACCTTCCTCTTTCCTTCACAGTAGTAACTGTGCAATTTCTCTCCTGCTCCCCTACTTTCAGTTCTATCCATTCCCCTGACATTCCTCTTTTTTGTTAACTTGTTATTGTAGTAACGCATATGCAACTCAAAATGTCCCATTTTAAACACTTTCAAGTGTATAATTCAGTAGTATTAATTACATTAACAATATGGTGCTACTATCAACAATATTCATTGCCCCAAGTCCTTCATCACATCAAACAGAAACTCTGTGCCCATTAAGTAAATAATGTCCTCTTCCCTCCCCCACCCTGGCCTCTGGTAACCTATAATCCACTGTCTCTACGAAATTTTATTCTTCTGGGTACTTCATATAAGTGAAATCATATAATATTTATCTTTCTGTGTCTGGCTCTTTCATTCAATATGATGTCTTCAAGGCTCATCCATGTTATAGCATTCATCAGAACTTCATTCACTTTTACTGTGTGTATAAAACACATTTTGTTTATCCATTCATCTGTTAATAGACACCTGGGTTGCATCCACCGTATGGCTATTGTAGACAATGCTGCTATAAACACTGGTGCACAAATATTTGTTAAAGTCCCTGCTTTCTATTTTTTGGGGGCACATACCATAAAGTGGGATTGCCAGGTCATATGTAATTCTATTTTTAACTTTCAGAAGAACCACCAAACTAACTTCCACAGTTGCTCACCACCAATGCTACCAGCAATGATTAATAGCTCCTATTTTGCCACATCCTTGCCAATACTTATTATTTTCTGTTTTCGTTTGTTTATGTTTTTTGTTTTTTGGTAAATAATAGTCATCCTACTGGGGCAGGAAATGATATCTCCTTATGGTTTTGATTTGCATCTCCCTGGTGGTGAATGATGTTGAAAATCTTTTCATATGCTTATTTTTCATTTGCATATCTCCTTTGGAGAAATGTCTATTCAAGTTCTTTGCCCATTTTTGACATCATCTCTTAAACCAAGGTCTCTAAGGACTTTTCTGTGGTCAAATCCAATGGATATAAAAATCATCCTCTACCAGACTTCACAGCAGAACAATGAGCACACCTATCACTCTGGTGGTTCCCTCTCCATCGTCTTTGCCTGTTTCTTCTACTCTACCTTCTTCTAAACCAGTGGTTCTCAAACTCTAGTATACATAAGAATCACTAGATAAGCATATTAAAAATACGTATTTTTAAATTTTTCAATAAGCTAAGCTATTTAAATGAGAGTAGCGATGTTTCTTATTTCCAATTTCCCTGTCAGTTATTCCTTTTGTATTACATTTACCTCCATTGTGTCTACATGTCTTCCAAGTGGCACAACTAAGCTTTTTAAAACTTCAACATCTTTCTTAATTTGTTCCTATTCCTCCTTTGCTATGTGTAGGTTAATACACGTTTACTTGGTCAGAAGAGCCCCTTTCTCTTTCTTTCCTTTTTGTATTAAGTCCCAAACATTAATTTTTCTCTAACATACTCTTCCATATTTTGTACTGAAAGGTCCCTCATAGTAAGAGAGATAAAATCAGTAAGTTCTCAATCTGTCAAAATATATTATTCAGGCAAATGCCTTCCAACTTTGCCTCCCAGAGTAGGGTAATACCACCTGGGAGATATTCGTCTATTGGTGCAACATCCAAATCAGGGATGGAATCAACTTATAGCACTTTCTCCTGGATGCTCTTTAGTATGTCTCACCTTCCCTGCCTCTTCTCTTAGAGCCCAATTCCCATAATTCCTCTCTTATGTCCCTGAACTTGCTTCCCCTTGTACAATAACTATGTCATCCCCAAATGTGGCCAAAAAATGCCACAGGGGAATCAGAGTACTTTGTGATAATCCACAAAGTCAGACACTGGTAAAAGTGGGATGGAGCATATTACGTGTTCTGTAGGGCCTCCTCTCTCACCCAAATCTAGAGACTAGCATACTGAAATGAGTCAGAGGGAGAGGTGGGTGAAGATGGAAGGAGGGAGGGAGAGGAGAAAGAAGAGGAAGAGGAGGAGGAGGGCAGGAGTAGGAAGAGGGAGGAAGAGGAGGAGAGCTAAAAGAAGAGCTAAAGGAAGAGGAAAAGGAGGTAAGGGAAAGAGAGAAAGGAGAGACTGAGAATGTTTGATCTTAATTAACATTTTGAGACTTTTGATTTATGGGATTTATATTCACCCAGTCACATGGACCAGAAAGATAGAGTAATAATGGTTTTCATGGTATTATAAACTCAGAAACTGGTAAAACGTGGCTTCTACCTTTGAATGGCTCTGGGAGGAGAAAAGTAGACATGAACCTAGAGCAGAAGAGAGGTCCCAAATAAATCCTGCTTTCTCCAGTCTCTTATTCCTTAAATCTACCCTGCACACAAGCTGCCCAAACACTATCCCAAACAAACAGTACTGACCATTTTACTTACTTTGTTGATATGATGCCAAGAGCACTGCCCTGCCTACTGCATAAAGCAAACCCCTTTAAACTAGAATTCAAAGCTTTCTACAATCCCACACTAGAATGGTGGGATTCTGGTCTCATTTCTAGCCAACCTGGTCCCTCAAATATAACCTTGTTTCTCTACTTCTGCGATTGGTCAGTCCAGTATTCTCTTCTTAAACATATCCCTCTTATTGTTGACTGTTATAATGATATCTCTACTTCAAAGCCTGGTTAAAATGCAACTTCTTCCATGGAACATAACTGGACATCTCGTCAAAAGAATGAGGTCTTTTTTCTGAACGTCCATAGCTCTCCATGTTAATAATACATTGTAAACAAGGATATAGCACTTACTGCATGCCAGGGTTCATCCTAAGTGCTTTGCATATATTACCTCATTTAGCCTTCACAACAACCCTAGGAGGGAGGGATATTATGCTCATTTTATAGGTGAGGAAAGAGAGGAACAGAGAGTTTAAATAACTTGCCCAAGGTCATTCAGCCTTAATAGTGCAATTAATACATTGCATATGACATGGTCATGCATATTTGCCATAGGTACATATCTCTCCTAGGCTCTAAGCTCCTTAAGAATCATGTCTTTGTTTAGTATTCTTCATAATTTCTATCATAATGCTCCTTACAAAATAAGAAACGCAATAAATATTGGTGGAAGGAAGGAAAGAGAAATGAAAGAGAGAAGAAAACTGAAGGGAGTGAAAGAAACAATAATATCTTGGCTTGGAGCTACTATTACAAGCTAAAAGAGCAAAGTCACAGTTCAGATGGGGGTGTTTTCACTTCAGTGGATACCAATTCAAAATTATTTTATATTTCCATCCATTTTACTGGTGGACAAAAAAGAACCATAGTCTTGACATTCTAACAGATAAGAACAATACACTAACTCAGGTACGGTTACTAAAGCGTGACCATTTGCTAGCTTGAATTTAATCCCTTTGTTGATGATAAATATACTGCAAAGGTCTCGAGAAACTTATTTTTACTTGTCACTGATCTCGGTGACTTTCAAGGTCCCTGGGAAGTTCAGGATTTTATGATTCTGTAAAACATCATGCCTGCCATTAGCCATTTACCTTATCAGGTAACAGACAGCACTGGTGGTCTCTCATCCTTCAAAAGTGAAGGCCAGACTTCATGTCCACCTTACATGAATAGTAGCAGCAGGGATGACCTGAACTATTTCTATCATCTTTTATCATCAATAACTGCCTCTAGACCTGGTACATTGCCTGGGTTTGCAATATTTTTCTATAAAGGGCCAGATAGCAAATATTTTGAATTTTGTGGGCCACACATATTGCAACTACTCAACTCCTCACTGTAGCATGAGCACAGCCAAAGAGAATATGTTACATGAATGGGCATGGCTGAATGGCAATAAACTTTATTAACAAACTCAAGCATTGGGCTGGATTGGGCTCACAGGTTGAGGTTTGTCAACTCCTGCTCTGTATTAAAATTCTACCAGGTTTTATGTAGGACATGACATCCAGGGGTGAAAGTCGCCTTGGTGACGTGGGAGAGGACTACCAGGGATGAATCTGGCACCGTGGGATCAACAAATGCATCCTGACCAAACGGGGGGAAAGAAGTGTAATTAATAAAGTATCAGTGGCAGGGCGGGCCACGGTGGCTCAGCAGGCAAGAATGCTTGCCTGCCATGCCAGAGGACCTGGGTTTGGTTCCCGGTGCCTGCCATGTAAAAAAAAAATAAAGTATCAGTGGCAGAGAGAATTCAAATAGAGTCAAGAGGCTATTCTGGAGGTTGCTCTTATGTAAGCTTCAGGAAGACCTTGCTACCTATCATAACCTGCCAACCCCCAACCAGGACCATTCCAGCCAATCCTAAAGAACACCTAGGGCAATATATAAGATTCCACAAGGGTTCCAGGCACTAGAATAACTTGCCAGAAACCTACAACCTCCAGATGGGTCCCTGGTCCAGATAAGTCCTGAAACCAGGCCCAGCCTCTCCAGAATATCAGAGTTCCACCTTCCTACCCCATATTAGTAACAAACCATTCCAATATCAAAAACTTAGAATTGCCATAGCCTAAACAACCCCAGTGAGAGGTATGGAAAGATCAAAGGTGATGGTGGAATTATACATAGAAGATAGGACTTAACAAATGAATATGAATGCTGAATCATTATATTGATATCTCTTTTAGTCTCCAGTATTTTAGAGCAGCTAGAAGTAAAAACCCAAAATTGTGAAACTGTAACCCATGTCAAAGTCTGAAATATGTTCTACAACTAATTGTGGTGCTATGCTTGGAAATTTATAGCTTTATTGTATATATGTTACTGTTCACAAAAAAAGAAGGCAAAAAAAGTCGACTGTGATGATAAAAAAGTAAGCCCTCTAGCCTCCTATATTCTGGAGCAGCTAGAAGGAAAAATATGAGAGGATCATATGGTAGCCCTTGACAGACTCTGGGATCTGTCCCGTAACCACTTGTTGAAGAGTGCTTTGAAAACTACTGCTTTTTTATTTCTTTGCTTTGTATATATGTTACACTAAACAATAAAAAAAAATTCTACCAGGTTCTTAAACTTTCCCACTGCCACAGAGAATTCTGTTTAATATAAAAATTGAAGACTTCTGTGGAAAAACTTTCTGGGAAGAGTGGGATACATGAACATCATAAATGAATATTGCAATCCCATTCGTAGAAGCCCATCTCTTCCTAATGCTAATTCTTCCGCCTATGTGCTGCCGAACAAATTCTTCATTCACCTCCTTTCCAGAGTAAGTAAAAGATTTTAAAACTAGCTTGCTAAAATCAAGATGTTATATTTTGAGGAAACTGACATTTCCTATGCATGATTGGAAGCATAAAATTATAAAGTAACTAGCATTTAGGTTATAAGGAATATCTTCTTTCTGCATCATTTTGAATTTCTCAAAACGGTCAGAGAAAGCTCCAAGAAAGGTAAGCTAGAGAAGTGGTGGACTGGGTCTGAATTTATTTCCTTCCATTTTACAAGATAAGGATGAAAGTATGAGAAAGTGCTTCAAGGAATAACTGAAGCATAACGATCATTGTACAGGATAGAACAACAACAGTTTGAAGATGGTGCAGAGAAGACCAACGGCACAATCACACACCCCCCTCCTCCAGCCTGTATATTTGTAATGGCTGAAGCCTAAGTATCTACATCTCTATATATCTCTCTAATCTTACCCATTTTCCTCTTATTTTTGAAAAGAGTAAGTTCCAGGATCCTTGTTCCAAAACAGAAGGGCCCTTTCTGATTGTCTTTCTGAGAACTGCCTACTTTGTAGACTTTTGTTCTTCTCTCACTTACTCTCAACAACTTGTTTCCAGACCGTTCCCCATCTCCTCCAATTCTTCATACTCAAATTTAGCTTTGATTTTCTTCCAAATGGGAGTTCACTTTCTAGCTACTTGACAGCTTTCATGTCCATTTTGGTAGGAGGGATTCAGTGGGATTTTAGTCTGTTGGTCTCTAAAATTTGTATTCTTTTTGCTCAAAAAGATGGTAACCTGACTGAGCTGGCTCATACTGATGATGAGTAGAAAATATCCTGTAGTCTTTCTCATGGTTCCTTTACTACTCAGTGCTATCTCAATGGGAAATATAGTTTGACAACAAGAGTGGGGCCAGGTTCTGGAGAACTCCGATGTCTCTGGAGGTAAGCTGAGACTTCCTGTAATGGGACCTATGGAGTCAGAGGTGCATGAGCAAGAGCATGGCCTGGTGGAGGTGGTAGTAGAGGAAAAGGAGGGGCCTGGCAGCTGAGTGCAGGACAGCCCAGAGAGGGGCAGGGAAACCAGCTATTATTGCAGCAAATATTTAAGACCTGTTGGCTACTTCAGAATCTAATAAGATACTTTCACAATGTTAACACAATTAACTGTCAAAGCTATATACAGTTAATGATTCTTTATCAGACAATTGAAAGTATAAAGAGAGTACTCTAGGGTCTCACAGAGGTAGCAGTTACAGGAAGCAACTGGCAGTACAAAGATCTCCATTTAAAGATGAGGACACTGAGATCCAAAGTTCTTATCCAAGAAATGGTATAATTTAAGGATATAGCTAGCAAAACAGTGTTCAGATGTGACAACTAAAGTACCTTGCCCTGATATAAATAAATAATCAAATATAAGCCAGCATTCTTCCTTCCTTCCTTCTATGAACAGAAGAAGTAGGTTCAGCTAATAAGAAGGAGATTTGTGGCAAGGAAGGCAGATGCCTTAGTGCCAAGGGACAGAATTGGCTCCTGATGTAGGTGCTTCAAGTAATGTCGCTATGCCCATGGCCACTGCTGAATTGATGGGGATCTGAGTAGAGGCCAGGGACTGAACCATCTGTTACTGCACAGGTTCCAAGCCACAGGCAATCCCTTCCTGGAATTCACATGGCCTCAAATGATCCTCTTACAGCCCCTGATCCAGAGCACCACATCTGTGTCCATTTACCTCCATCTCTCGTCCAAGGTCATAGGAGGTAAGGCTGAGACTGGAACCCAGGTCTCATGATTCTAAGTTGTCTACTTTTTTTTTCCTACACTAAAGAGTTGATCTAGCAGTCAGAAAAGACAGATTTGCAATGACATAAATATGGGAGTTCAGAAGGAGGTTCAAAGGTGAGAAGTATTGAGACAGAATAAGAAAGAGGAGAGGGCCTGGAATATAAAAATACTAACAAACATGTTTAGACCTTTTTTGGGGGGGGTAGGGGGGTAGGGATATGCTGGGCATTCTGAAACACACTTTACATGTATTTTTCCATTTAGTCCTTTCAACAACCTTTTGAGGCATGCTATTATTAACATCCCTATTTTATTGATGAGGAAATTGAGACCCAGATAGATTAAGAAGTCTTACTTAAGGTCTAGACATGGTAAATGATAGAGCTAGGATTCAAACTGGGTAATTTTGACTTAACCAATACATATGCCACCTCTGATCCTGAGTTACACCTCTGGAGTCTTCTCTCCCACCAAAATCTGATTTTTAGAAACTACCTGGGAACTCAGCCCTCCTATCTTCCTGCTGATCTCTGCTGAGTTCATTTTACAGGCTAAGGAAACATCAAACATATCATCATATCAGTGTGCAGCTGGAAATTTACATCTTAGACAACAAAATTTAAAGCTAATTCTACCTTACAAGTTATATACCTGGGAAATGTTGGGAAGAATAATCCCCAAAGGAAGAGGTTTTAGCTCAAAAATTTATTAAACTGGATCTTTCATGGTCTAATGGAAGCTTTATCTGTTGCTTGGCAACTGGTTTTTGAGATGGTACAACCTGATACAACTGACAAGCAAAAAAAGAAAGAAAGAAAAAGAATTCCAAAGCAACTTGTTTATCACATAAACTCATACCTCTCTAATAGCTGAACCTAAATTCTAGAAGATATGTCCTCCAATAACTTTTCTATCATCTACCAAAATTATTCCTTCCCTAGGTAATAACTATACCTATTGCTTGGAGCAAAACACTGGCATAACATCTGTGAGTTTTTGCAAATAAATGCTGTGAGCTTTTCTAAAGCCCTGGATAAGTGTGGTTTCTCTTCACAAAACAGGGAAATGTAAATCTTAAATCAACTACCCAGAGATACACAAGAAGATGTTCACAGATGATCAGGAGACATCTGGATTCTCAGTAACCTTCCATTCATGTCCATCTTGAATCAGATACAGCTTCAGGTGGCTATTCTAGGAGCTGCTACATCTGAGAGCAGTAAGGGTAAAATTTACCTCTCATTCTCACCACATATTTGCTATTTAAGCCATCTGAAAGGGAAATCCAAGCATCTGACCCTGGCTGGGCTGCCAAGTGAAGGTTTTACAGAGAGATCCATAGGTAGTGGGTCTGAGAAATGGAAAATCAGGGCTGACAGTCTCACCTTTCCAGGAATAGCCTTGGCTTTCACATCCCCTTCTACCAAAGGTTTAAGAACTTCTAAGTGGTGGAACCTAGATTTAAACTCAGATTCACAAACCCATGCTCATACTCTTTCCACCTTACAATGATAGATCCTCTTCTCGAACTGTCAAGGGTGCTTCAAGTGGATGGCCAATTTTATAACCTAGGATTGCCTCTGCTGTTGTTTTGGAAATCACCATCCAATATCCAAGTGCTGGCCCCTATACAATTGCCCAAAGTATGTTGCCATGAAGCTCAGGCTTGGACTCATCCTATTAAAGCAGATGACGGCATCACACCAGCCTTCCACTTATGAATGCTAATGGTACACTATGTATATTCACTATCATTACAATTATATGAGGGCATTCACTATCATTGTGTGTGTGTATGTGTGTGAGATGATGAAATTAATAAACATAATTGTGATTGGAGATTATGAACCACAAATATGATGACTACGGAATCACTTCTTTCTGTCAAGTTTACTGAGGGGATCAACTTAGCAATCAAGTTATGCTCATGTTAGACAGGCTTTGGATTTGGTTCAATTCATCTATTTAAATAGTCCCATGCAGAAATACGAAATGATATATGAAGCATCATTTTAACAGCAAAAGACCAGAAAAAATCCAAATGCCCGTCAATAAGAGACCAGTTGGATAAACCATGAAAAGTCCACAGAATAGAGTATTATCAGCTGTATAAAGGAATGAGTACAAGCTCTATGTAATGAAAGGAAGGATCTCTAGACAATATTCTTAAGTGAAATGAGCAATGCACAGAAGAGGATTCTAGTATTCTTTTATGTAATAAAGGAAGGGATATGAGTATGTATATTCATATTTCCTAATGGTTTCAAAACGAAACAGAAAAGTATGCGTTTTTTTTGTTTTTTTTTTACAAAAAGGTTACCTATGGAAGACAGAAATAAAAGGAAGAATTCTGTGAATGTACCTTGTTATGCAGTTTGTTTTGAACCATGTTAATGTTTCACATATTTGTAATGGTATAAAAGAAATTCTATTTGGTGCCTCATCATCCTGCCTAGTTCTAAGTTCCCCTTTTAAGTGACGACTACAGCTAGTCCTCCCTGGGTGTAACTGCAACTAGTAAGGCTTGCATCTTCGTGTGGTTTGGATGACAAGAGCCGACCCCGGCTTCTCTTAACAGCCCTGGCCCTTTCTGCCATATAATTTACTAGTAGGGCAGGTACTTCTCTTTGGCTTGTATGATAAGAGCTGGCCTCTACTTCTCCCGATGGTCCTTGCTGCTTCTGCTTTATGCACCATATAGTTTAAAACTGCCAAAGCGTAGTATGTGCGGGAAAGTCCTACCCCTTCCCTCTGCGTCACAATAAAGGCAAGAGCCTGGGGCCTACATGTGCTCTTCCCCACCTCCTCCACAGGCTCTCACAGGAGCCCAGGTTAGGTAAGCCCCTGCCACTCCACTGCCCTCATTCTCCCCTCTCCCCCAACAGGCTCTCTGATCTAATAAGGCTGTCCTTTTATGCCTTCATGGTTGGCCGGCTGGCTATCTGTGTTTGTGTCTCACCATCCAAAGAGCTTTCACCTAACAGCCAAAACAGTAATTAAAAATCAAAATTAAGTAAAAAAGAAATTAATTGAAAACAACTAGAAACAAAGATGATATCTAACAAGATGATGTCATAATTATACAGAGAAAAGAATAACCTCAAACGACTTTAAACACAGTGTACTGACTGTATGTCTCTAGTCAGATATCTTCTACGGACAGAAAGAACCACAAAGAAATCTTGAACTGCATTTGGTAACCTTATTGTTAGTAGTGCTTTTAGTATTGGTGTGTTCTAATTATTATAAGTATATTTTAGATACAGAAAATAAGCAGCTATGCTAATGTCATTAGAAATCAAGAATTTCAAGGTAAAAGAAAAGAGATACAAGTGTACTCAAAGAAGTAAAAATCTTATAATCTTAAATCTGAGTAGGAAAATCCAATATGAACTTATTACTATTTTTCTAAAAATTTTCCCCCAACTTTGCCCACTGTAAAGGTCTTAAATTAATGACAATCCACTAGCAACAGGCCCTAGCAACAGGCCCTTTCAGAGTGTGTTGCAAAAATATAATTCCTTCATAAAAACAACCAAGGCTCCTTGGAAATATGACAGATTCTATGCCTGGAGCAGGAACTGGGCAAGATAAACATGGAACTCTTCTTGTACCAGAAGGCTGAGGATGCTACAGAAGACTATTGGGATTGTGTCAAAAGAACACTGGACCAAGATGGGACAATGTGAGGATCAAAAATAAATGTGACTAAAATTAACTGAAATACATGAGTTCATGAGAATTTTTTTTTAAATATGACTTCTGGAGGTTGTACCAGCTTATTAGGTTGAAAATTGAAAATTGATATAGGGAACGAAACAAGCTTTTATCCTGCCTTTCCTGTGAGTGGATAAACAATAATTCATGAAGGAAAAACTCTAGCTAATAAATACAGAACAGAATTAGAAAAATCACTGTTTATGCAACCATCAAAGAAGTAATGAATGTAGCCAACAACCACTACTAAACACCAAACCATACAGTGAAAGGTTGATGAACTTCATAATGCAGGCATTGGGCTGATAGACTAATCCAGTGATCATTCTGGCATCATTCAAAAGGGAGTAATCTGACATTGTAGGCCTCACTATGAGATGCAGCAAGATGTGCACCTATGAGCGAAAACAATTAAACCTGATTTGAGTCAAGTCTCAAGATCTACCTACCAGTTTATAGAAAATATGGGAGAAGAGAAGAAAAAGTTAAATCATATCACGAGGAAGTAATCATTAAAATCCAAACCATGGTATATTCTTTACAACAAATGACTAAGGTTATCCAACAAACCTGCAGCATGAAGGAAAAACAAAGGAGGGACTTCAGTAACAGAATTAATAGAGATTTAAGAAACATAATCAAATACAATGAGTGGATCTTGTGAACACTGATTCAAACAAATTAATTCTAAACCAACATTTTTTGAGACAAATGGAAACATCTAAATATAGACTAATTGTGAGATAATATTAAAGAATTATTTAATTGTGTTAGGTGGGTGTATGACATGGTGCTTTAGGGTACAAATAATGCTCTTATCAGTTAGAGATGAAAACTGTTTACAATGAAATGACATGGTGTCTATGATTTGGTGTAAGATAACCACGGGAAAAAAAAGTGTGAACAAGTGTACATGTGTGTAAATAAATGAAATAAAGGTAGCAAAATGTTGATAGTTTGTTGAATGTGGGTAATTAGTTTAAAACTAATTATTTTTCTTTTTGTGGGTGCCTGAAAGTTTCCATTATCAAAAGTTTTTCAAAAACAGATCCAACCTCAAATCAGTTACTCTGGCTTATTTTCTTCAATGACATAAACACTTTTTATATCGGCAAGGCTCTGTGATTTCATAATGACACAAAAGTTCATGCGTACATTTATGTGTAATACAAAGAAAATATATTTGACACTTCAGCTAATTTGAAGTTGCCATAGCTTTATTTACCGGGACAAAAATCCAGGCTAATTTTTCCTTTAATTTTACAACAGAAAAAGACTGGACTGACAGCTTTTGATTTCATTTTCCTCAAACAAATAGACAGGGACACTCTTTTTATGTTTAGCAGTTTTTGATCGCCTCCTATTTCAACAAGTCAAACCTGGTTTGTTCACCAGTTCAATGTTTTATTAAAGGTCAGTGTTCTAGTTTGCTAGCTGCTGGAATGCAACACACCAGAGATGGATTGGCTTTTAATAAAAGGGGATTTATTTCATTAGTTCTTCAGAGGAAAGGCAGCTAACTTTCTACTGAGGTTCTTTCTTACGTGGGAAGGCACAGGGTGATCTCTGCTGGCCTTCTCTCCAGGCCTCTGGGTTCCAACAACTTTCCCTGGGGTGATTTCTTTCTGTATCTTCAAAGGCCTGGGCTGAGCTGTGAGTGCTGAGACAAGGTATGCTGAGCTGCTCGGGCTGTGCTATGTTGAGCTCTCTCATTTAAGCACGAGCCAATTAAATCAAACATTATTCATTACAGCAGGCACACCTCTTAGCCAACTGCAGAGGTAATGAATAACAGATGAGGTTCACGTACCATTGGCTCATGTCCACAGCAACAGAACTAGGTACCTTCACCTGGCCAAGCTGACAACTCAATCTAACTACCACAGTCAGATTGTAGCTTATAATAAATATTAGAAAGGTGAGTTGAGGGAGTTACATTTAAGGGCAAGTCCAATTGTTAAAAATAATTAGCAGACAAAGCAAATTTTTTTGGCAATAGCATTATTCTGTTATTTATATATTTTACTTTTAAGTATCTTTCCATATATTCTATTTACCATGGGTTGTCCTCATCTTCTCCTCTCCATACCCTCCTCCTGGTTAACTCTTTGCTCATATTTTAAGACTTGTTGAAGGTCACTTCTTTTACGACCCTCCTGATGAATAATAATGATGCCATTCATTTAGTGCTCACTTTAAGGGCTAAGCACGGTATAATGGCTTCACCCATTAAAAACTCATCTAATTCTCACTATAACCTCATGAGATAGGTGCTATTTTGCACCTACTTGGAAACTGAGGCCCAAGGTGACAAGATGTGGAAAAGATGTGAAGTAGGTTATACTGACGGATAGCCAGTAGAGTAACCAATGTCCTGGGCTGCCCAAGACTGAGGACTTCCCTGGAAAACTGAACACTTAGTTCCAAAACAGGGACAGTCTCAGGCAAACTAGCATAGCTGCCTACCGTAGAGTAGATATTTTCCTGCAGTGAAACCAGCATATCTGACCCCACTATAGAGTGTTTCTCACCACCCAGACATAGGAAAAAGGGGGAAGAGTTGAAGTCAGAAGTCAGCTTTTGCTGGGTTCCTAGGAATCTGTATTTAATTTGTGGTGCTTCCTTTATACACTAGAAGTGTGTCTTGACAAATGGTGTGTAAATCGTATGCTTATAGACTAAACTTTATTTTAAACACAGGTCTGAAAAACGAGAAGGCTCTGTTTTCAACCCAAGTTTATGTAAATGCCACATTTACTTTGAGTGCCCTATTATTGACCTACCCACATTTCTTTTCCTTATAAAATTTCCTTATAAAATGGCACCTATAGAGTAGGGGATAAGGTGTGGAGAAGGGAAATAATAACTAGTTTCAGTGTGCAATGAACTCATCCTTGCCTACAAGTGATGATAGCCACTCATGACCAAAGACTGTGAGCTCTTCCCACAAAGGATCTTCTAATCCACAATACGCTAGTTTACTTTATATTCTTTATCTTTACAACAATTTTGCAGCCTATTTCAGGATTTGATGATATGATAATTCAATTTTTCAACAGACTGAACAATATGCTGAAGTAACTCTAGTGGCTAAGGATCTACTCCTTTATTTCCTGAAACCCATTTGCAAGTGTAATTAAACTATGGGAGGAACTGTGTATCTAACATCATTTAAAACCTCCTGCTGAAAGGATGTCATTAATTGCCCAGGGCTTTTTCTCTGTTGGAGTTCTATTTATTACAGGGATATCCTCAGGGTGAACCCTGGAGACTGCCTTCCTGAAACATTAGGAAGATTTAAATGCTTCTGCTGTCATTACTTTATGAACTGTTTTTGATTTGGTCATTTAGGATGACACGTCAGCTCCTTCACCCCAAGAGATGACTTGTCAGAACATCTAGAAAGTTTATTCAGTTGAACAACACTTTGGATTTCCTCTTTTGAGGAGGAATCCAACTTTATGAATGACTTGTTATAAAGACGGAAATGGGGCTAGTCTGTCAACCTTACATCTCTATCAGTCTGCCCTCTGGTCAGAAGGCAAAATGGTGTCCATGGGCCTGCTACCATTTGCAATTCACTGTACATAGTGTTAAAAATCATTATATTTTTGGTTATGTATTTATAAAATATTCTCATTTAAAATATATAGAAAAGCCAAAGGGAGAAAATTTTAAATTGTCCATCCTCTTGTTGACATTTTATTAATAGTCACATCTGTTTATTTTCTATGAAGACATCTTTATTTTTTAACTAAAAGTAAGATATGCCATAATAAAATAGTTCAAAAGGTAGAAATAAATAAAAGCAGGGTCAAAACCAACATAGTCTGTCACAACTTGCCTTAATTTTTTTTTTTATGTAGCAAGCTCTTCTTTGTATGCTATTATATATTTACCTATGGTGTTATTTTTAATAACAAAATAGAATTTATTCAATCCAATTCACTATTTTTGGAAATTAGATTTTCCCCCTTCTTAAAAGTGCTGCTGGATAAACATGTTTGTACCTAAATATTTATACATATCCATAACCATTTCTTTGGACAAATTTCTTAGAAGTGGAATTCTTGGGTTGAAAGGCATCCACAATATTTTCTGTCAGTTTGGCCTAATTTTGTTTCTAAGTAGTCTAAAAATACCTGGGCATTAGGTTTCTTTGGTTTGTTAAAACACCTCTTCTACATATTTGCACAGTCCCCTTGGGGGAATGAGGAAAAAGGGGGAAATATTCAACTTTCCCATTTGGAAAATTTCTGATATTCTCACAAGCAGTGGGGACAACCAAATCAATAGGCCAAGCCCTTGATCTTGGGGCTCACCCCCATGAAACTTATCCCTGCAAAGGATAGGCTAAGTCTACTTAAAATTAGGCCCAAGAGTCACCCCTAGAGAACCTCTTTTGTTGCTCAGATGTGGCCTCTCTCTCTAAGCCAACTCGGCAGGTGAATTCACTCCCCTCGTCCACTACGTGGGACATGACTCCCAGGGATGTAAATCTCCCTGGCAACATGGAACAGAAATCCCTGGATGAGCTGTGACTAAGTATCAAGGGATTGAGAAATCCTTCTTGACCAAAAGGGGGAAGAGAGAAATGAGACAAAATAAAGTATGAGTGGCTGAGAGATTTCAGACAGAGTTGAGACATTATCCTGGGGGTTATTCTTACACATTATACAGATATCCCTTTTTAGTTCATGGTGAGGAGGAGTGGCTAGAGGGAAGTACTTAAAAATGTAGAGCTGTGTTCCAGTAACCATGTTTCTTGAAGATGACTGTATAATCATATAGCTTTTACAATGTGAATATGTGATTGTGAAAACCTCTGATCCTCTTATCTAGACTGGACAGATGGGTAAAAAAATAATAGGGGGAACAAAGGCTAAAATAAATTGAGTAGACTGAAATACTAGTGGTCAATGAGAGGGAGGGGTGGGGGTTATAGTATGCATGAGTTTTTTCTTTTTTTATTTCTTTTGCTGGAGAGAGCAAATATTTAAAAAAAAATGATCATGGTGATGAAAACAAAGTTATGTGATGATAGTGTGAGCCACTGACTGTACACCATGTATAGAATGTATGTCAAGAATGTATGTTGTTTGTTAAGGTTTTACAATAAAAATATTATTTAAAAGGCCACTTCTGCAGATCACCCAACTTTATCTCATGCCAAAGAATTCTGCTGTTGGCTTAATGAGTTGCAACCAGGATGACAGACTGTCATTATTCCTTACAACTTTTTTCTTTTCTTTTTGTTTTACATGTGTCTTATAGACAGCCTCAGATTCATATGGCACCATTTATATAGTCTATAATGTGAACAGTGCCTCATGCAGTGATGCAATGCACATCAAGCTCTCTGAGTTTGTCACACAAGGCTTGAAGTGAACTGGAAAACATCACTCTTCTTTCCTCTAGTGCTTCCTCCAACAGCACTCTCCAAAGAAAATTAACCTTTTGGCTTAAATAACTCACTCTTTTACATCATTCACATGTGATGAAATACTCTCACCTCCCAATTGGAGTTGCCTTTTTGCACTTTTAATAGGGGAACAGGGATAAGCAAATTATGTTATATTCATAAAATGGAATACTTCTCAGCAAAAAATCAAAATACAAAAAAAATAACTACACAACTGATACATGCAAAACCATGGATGGATCTTTTAAAAATATCACATTGGGTAGAATTTAGTTTATCCTCCAGAGCAGCTTATAAATAGCCAGGAACAGTACAAAACAACTGCTGAGGAAACATCAGTGACCAGACACACAGTGTATATGACTCTGGACCAGGTGGAATGGCTGAGATTCCACACAAAACTGTGAGTCTCCCAACCACGGAGGCTCCCCCATTGGCATAGCAGACCGGCTCCCAGAGGGCAAAGGAAACACACTTTACTAGCAGCAACCAAGCTCCAATTGCAGAATTGATTAACAAATTTTGACTACTGAAAACAGGCCACCAGCACAGATAAACCTGGAATAAGCACTGAAGTAACTAGGAATTTTTGCCCCGACAGAGAGGGGGCAGGACTGACAGAAAAAAAACGATAACAACAAAGAAACGGAGGCTTTCTGAGTTGGACAGCACAAAATACTGGAAAAGGGCTGGACCCAAAGAAAAGGAGGCGCACAGAGCCTGGAGATACATAGATCTATGTACCAACTTAAGCTCTTGGTTGGCACACCCAATGAGCAGGGGTCCAGCTATGAAAAGACTTTTGCTTTTTTTTTTTATTCCTTAACAGCTCATTAGATACAACTGGAAGCACTCTCAATTCCAGCACTCCCTCAGGCAATGACAGAATTAAGCCTGTCTGAGAGACAAAGTTACTATTCAGGTAAAAGTTGTTAATTCCTCAAAGTTGTATCTTCCCCAAGAAAAAGGGGGTGGGGCCCAGCTCAAGTGAAATCCCTCCTTCAAGGAATTCAGGCCCCAGGGAATGGAAAACTGAAGCAATTAAAGCCATCCTATAGCCTCACATCTGTCTCAACTACCACCAGCAGAGAGAGAGAGTCTGCTGAAGTTAAGGGCACCATGGGCAGACAAGCACCACTGCTGGGCAGGACAGGAAAAACACAGAGTCTAGAGGCTTCAATGGAAAGTCTGACAATCTGCTGGGTCTCATCCTCAGGGAAAACTGATGCTGGCTACTCTTTCGTCCAGAGATGTGGATCTGACTGTCCGGGAAAATCTGACTGGGGTCTATAATATGTGAGGAGACCCTCCTTGAAAAAAAAAAAAAAGACTCCATATAGGCAGGGCAAGAAACAGAAAAACAAGAACTGATCAGTTATACAGAACCTATACTAGAGGTCTAGAATTAGTTGAACTGAATGTCAAAGAACAGATAGGGAACAAAGACATCCAGCAAGAAAATCCGAGGTGAAAAAGTGAAAACAACCTCCAGAACAAACTAATTAAGGAAATCAAATGCCTAGACGCCAGCAAAAAATAATGAGTCATACTAGGGAAATCGAAGACATGGCACAGTCAAAGAAACAAACAAACACTTCAAATGAGATACAGGAGTTGAAACAACTAATTCAGGATGTTTGAACAGACATGGAAAGTCTCATCAAAAATCAAATCAATGAGTTGAGGGAGGCATAAAGAAGATCTCAGGTGAACAAAAAGAAGAACTTGAAAGTTTTGAGGAAACAAATCACAGAACTTTTGAGAATGAAAGCCACAATACAAGAGATGAAGGAAACAATAGAAACCTACAGGAACAGATTTGAAGAGGCAGAAGAAAGGATTAGTGCACTATAGGACTGGACATCAGAAACCCGATACACAAAAGAAAATATAGGAATAGAATGGAAAAATATGAGCAGGGTCATAGGGAATTGAATGACAACATGAAGCGCATGAATATACGTGCTGTGGATGTCCCAGAAGGTAAAAGGAGAAAGACTAATGGAGGAAATAATAACTGAAAATTTCCCATCTCTTATGAAAGATATAAAATTACAGATACAAGAAGTTCAGCATACCCCAAACAGAACAGATCCAAATAGACATACTCCAAGATACTTACTAATCAGTTTGTCAAATGTCAAAGACAAAGAGAGACTACTGAGAGCAGCAAGAGAAAAGCAATCCATCACATACAAGGAATACCAATAAGACTATGTGTGGATTTCTCAGCAGAAACCACAGAGGCAAGAAGGCAGTGGTATGAGATTCTAAAAGAGAAAAACTGCCAACCAAGAATTCTCTACTCAGCAAAACTGTCCCTCAAAAATGAGGGGGAGGGTGGTATGACAGTGGCTCAATGGCAGATTTCTCGCCTGCCATGCTGTAGACCCAGGTTCAATTCCCGGTGCCTACCCATGCAAAAAAAAGAAAGAAAGAAAAATGAGGGGAGATTAAAATATTTCAGATAAACAATCACTGAGAGAATTTGTGACTAAGAGACCAGCTCTACAAGAAATACTAAAGAGAGCACTGCAGGCAGATAGGAAAAGGCAGGAGAAAGAGGTATGGAGAAGAGTATATAAATGAAGACTATCAAGTAAAGGTAAAAATTCTTAAAAAAAAAAGGGATATGACATATAAAATCCAAAAGACAAAATGGTAGAAGAAAGTACTGCCTTTACAGTAATAACATTGCATGTCAATGGATTAAACTCCCCAATCAAAGACACAGACTGGCAGAGTGGATTATAAAACAGGACCTATCTATATGTTGTCTACAGGAGACTCATTTTAGATTCAAGGACAAAAAATAGGTTGAAAGTGAAAAGTAGGGAAAAGATATATCATGCAAATAACAGTCAGAAAAGAGTAGGAGTAGCTATAAAATATTTGACAAATTAGACTTAGAATATAAAACAAAAGAGACAAAGAAGAATACTATGCATTAATAAAAGGAACAATTCAACAAAAAGACATAATAATCATAAATAGTTATGCACTGAACCAGAGTGCCCCAAAGCACGTGAGGCAAACATGACAACACGGAAAGGAGAAATAGATACCTCTATCATAACAGCTGTAGACTTCAATGCCCTGCTGTCATCAATGGATAGAATATCAAGATAGGATCAATAAAGGAACAGTGAATTTGAATAATACAATAAAGGAACTAGACATAACAGATGTTTACAGAATATAACAACCCACAACAACAGGATACACATTTTTCTCAAGTGCTTATGAATCATTCTCAAGGACAGACAATATGTTACGTTTGACAGACTGCTTAGCATGTGTCTTGGGGAAGACCTATTTGGATTTATTCTGTTTGGAGTTCTTTGGGCTTCTTTGACTTGTATATTCATGTCCTTTATGAGAATTGTCCTTTAAAATTGAGGGAGAGATTAAAGTTTTCACAGACAAAGAAGTCCTGAAAGAATTTGTCAACACGAGACCAGCCCTATAAGAATTACTAAAAGGAGTTCTGCCTGTTGAAAAAAGGAAACAGGAGAGGGAGGTCTGGAGGAGGGCATGGAATTGAAGAGCACCACTAAGGGTGATTTAAAGAATACAAAAAGAAAGTGGGAAAAGCATATATAGATCTGACAAATAAAATGAAAAAGTTAAGTGGTGGAATCAAGAAATGCCTTTTCAGTAATAACTTTGAATATTAACAGACTAAACCTACCAATTAAAAGATACAGATTGACAGACTGCACCTCAAAAGACTTTGTCAGAAGGGTGAAGAGGCAGCCAACTCAATGGGAGGAAATGTTTGGAAATCATATATCAGACAAAGGTTTGATTTCCTGTATATACAAAGAAATCATAGAACTCAACAACAAAAGAACAAACAATCCAATTATAAAACGGGCTAAAGATATGAATAGGCATTTTTCTGAAGAGCAAATACAGATGGCTCAAAAGCACATGAAGAGATGCTCATTTTCACTGGCTATAAGGGAAATGCAGGTCAAGACTACAATGAGATACCACCTCACACCTATAACAATGACTGCTATTAAACAATCAGAAAACTATAAATGTTGGAGAAGATGTGGAGAAACTGGGACACTTATGCACTGTTGGTGGGAATGTACAATGGTGCAGTCACTATGGAAGACTGTTTGGTGATTCCTTAGGATTCAAAATATCAAGCTGCCCTATGACCCAGCAATAGCACTAGTTGTATCTAATCAGAAGAGCTGAAAGCAACGACACAAACAGACATTTTCACATCGATGTTCATAGCAGCATTATTCACAATCGTCATAAGATGGAAAGAAACCAAATGCTCATCAACAGATGAGTGGATCAACAAAATGTAGTATATACATATGATGGAATATTAAGCAACAGCAAGAAAAAATGACATCCTAAAGAACATGACAAGATGGATGAGACTTGAGAACATAATGCTGAGCGAAATTAGCCAGACACAAAGGACAGATACTGTTTGATTCCACTTTTATGACCAGCATAAAGGAATGATCAGAGACTTATAATACAGAATACAGGGGACTTAGAGATTCTCGAAGCTAGAGATGGGTGAACCGTTAGCTAATGAGGTTGAACCCCAATATAAGGGGATAGATAGGAGCGAAGGTGGTTCTCTAGTGGGTCTAGAAGTAATATTACCATCTTGAAGATGAACAAGATTGAAAGGGGTTTTATAGACCTGTGTGTCCCACTGACACACACTATAAACATGAATGAGTTCTTGTAAGAATTACTTCAAAGATATGATTCTTGTATAAATAGTGTTTAAGTCCAGGGTACAGGGGGAAAACTGCTATTGCATGCTATGAGCTATGTTCAAAAGGAAACCATCAGAACTACCACAGCAACAGCAGAAGTAAATAATGGGGTGAGGGACAAGAGTTAAGAGGAGGTATAGATATCCTATTTGGTGAGGGTGTGCTTATCAGTTTTCTGTCTCTTGGGAACAATGAAATTATTTAAAATTGAGAATGTTGACGGACTGTGGACTTTGGGCCCTCTACATGATGCCCAATGAATGCAGCTGCCTGAAGAATGCACTGACGGAGAAGTAGAACTGCGAACAATGGTGTATACTTATAAAAGAAGGTTGTGCTGCTACAAAAAGGAACAATGTCGTGAGGCATGCAACGATGTGAATGAACATGTGAGACATTTGGTGAGACAAAATAAGTCAGAAACAGAAAAAGAACAATGGTATGGTCACCTTTAGAAAATGCTTATAAGAAAACAAGGGCCTAGATTGTAAGCTTTTAGAGCAGACATATTAAGTCCAGAGTGTTGATTATTATTTCTGGATTTTGAGAGGCTGTTTTACATATATAACCTGATATTTAGAGATAAGAATGAAGCCAACAGGTTGGGGTTAAAGTAATTCAGAACATAGGGGTAAAGAAGACAGTGTCTATATTTTAGAACCACACATACTCTTTGAGACCAATGGAAGAAAGGTTTATTTGATCTGGAACTGATGTTTTCTGTAGTGCATAATCTAATTCAACCTCTCTGTATAGCTCATTTGAAAAACTGAAACACAGAGAGCACAGAATGAGAAAGAGGTCCTTTAATTCTGTATAGATTATTGTAATGCCTGGAAACATCCTAGAGTATATTAAGCAGATAATTAAAAAGTACTGGCAAAGTCCCCTGAGGGAGGGGAGAAAGACTATGGAACTATTAATACTTACCATCAGGGAATTCCTTGATACTCTGCAGACTTTAGGGACACTCAAATCAATAGGCCATGCCCTCGATCATAAGGATTAATCTTGTGAAGCTTATGTAGGTAGCATAGAAACCTAGACTACCTATACACAGGCCTAAGAGTTACTTCTGGAGGACCTCTGTTGCTGCTCAGATGTGGCCTCAATCTCTCTAAGCCCAACTCTGCAAGTGAAATCACTGCCCTCCTCCCTACATGGACAGGACATCCAGGGGTGAAAGTCTCCCTGGTGACATGGGAGAAGACTCCCAGGGATGAATCCAGACCTGGCACCGTGGGATCAACAATTCCATCCTGAACAAAAAGGGAGAAAAAGTGTAATTAATAAAGTATCAGTGGCAGACAGAGTTCAAATAGAGTAGAGAGACTACTCTGGAGGCTGCTCTTACGCAGGCTGCACGTAGACCTTACCACTTATCATAACCAGGACCATTCCAGCCAATCCTAAAGAACACCTAAGGCAATGTGTAAGATTCCACAAGGGTTCCAGGCACTAGAGTAACTTGCCAGAAACGTACAACCTCCAGATTGGTCCCTGGTCCAGATAAGTCCTGACATCTAGCTCAGCCTCTCCAGGACATCAGAGAGTTCCATCTCCTTACCCCATATTAGTGACAGACCCTTCCAAAATATAAAAAATTTAGAATTGTCATAGCCCAAACAACCTCAATGAGAGGTATAGAAAGATCAAAGGTGATGGTGGAGTTATACATAGAAGATAGGACTTAACAAATGAATATGAATGCTGAATCATTAAACTGACATCTCTTTAAGTCTCCAGTATTTTAGAGCAGCTAGAAGTAAAAACCTAAAATTATGAAATTGTAACCCATGTGAAAGTCTGAAATATGTTCTACAACTAACTGCGGTGCCTTGCTTGGAAATTTATAGTTTTTTGTATATATGTTATTGTTCACAAAAAAGAAGGAAAAAAGTGATTGTGATGATAAAAAAGGAAAGAAAAAAAAAGGTAAGACCTTGATACAGTACAACAGAGAATACAGGATTTAACAAATGGGTATGAATGTCTGCTGAATCATTATATTGATATATCTGTTGGTCTCCAGTGTCTTAGAACAGCTAAAAGAAAAAAAACGAAAACTCATGTTAACTGTAACCCATACCAAACTTTAAAATCTGTTCTATAACTGCTTGTTAAAATGTACTTGGAGGGCGGGCCACGGTGGCTCAGTAGTTAAGAACGCTTGCCTGCTGTGCCCGAGGACCCGGGTTCGATTCCTGGTGCCTGCCCATGTAAAAAAAAAAATGTACTTGGAAATTTATTGTTTTTTTTGTATATGTTACATTTCACAATAAAAAAAATGAACACAGCGAAACAAGTGCTAGAGAAAAGGCAGAGAAAAAGATGTACCTATTCACTGTCAGAATGGAAGCTGAGAGGTACAGCCCTCCTTGGACGGTAGTGTGGTGGTTCCACGGGAGGCTATGGGTGGGGCTGTAATACGATCCTGAAATCCCACTGCTCAGTATATATCTGGAGGAACTGAGTGTGGAGACATGAATGGACGTTTACACACTGGTGCTTTTGGCAGCAGTGTTCGTGAATCACAATGGATGGAGATGGCCTAAGGGTACAAAAACTGAGGGAAGTAAGGTGGAACTGTGGTGTATACTTACAATGGACTACTGAGTGGCTGCAAGAAGGAATGAAGTTGTAAGTTATTCAACTAGGTGAATGAATGTTGAGTATATGTTGAATGAAATGTCAGAAACAAAACAATATCATGCCTCACTCATATGGACTAACTATAATATAATAAGTCAGTGAACTGAAGTTGAGAGCATAGATTATGAAACTAGGGCCTACTGTAAAGAGTCCTAGATTTTAAGTTTTTACAGCAGTTGCGTATATTCAGGAGTTGTAATTGTTATTTCTAAATTCTGAGATAATGAGCTGCTTGTATATAACCTGGTCATTCCCAGAAACTTCTGGTATTTATGTGACAACTGAGACTCAGTTAAAGCTCTGAAACTATGAAACTCAGCAGTACCCCAGAGAGGAACTGTTTAAAAAGTTGAAAAAGGAATCAGACTTCAACTAGAGATATGAATGAAGTTGACATAGAGAGGACTAAAGCAGATTAGAATACAGGGTAAAAGATGATATGGTCCATATTTTAAAACGGCAACTTCTCTGTGAGACCAAGGGGACAGATGTTTATTTGGTGCAAAATACATAGTTTGGGTAGTACATTACCTAATTTAACTTGTATGGTCAGTTTAATTGAACACAATAAGTACATGGAATCTTGAATAGGGTGTGAGATTTTGTTGGTTTGTCCAGGTTAGCACGATGCCCTGATATATCCCAAAGTAATTTGGGTAGTGAATAAAGTATTTGCAAAGTCCTTTGGGAGACTGGGAAGAAAGGAGGAAATATTCAACCTCCCCATTTGGAGAAATTCTGATATTCCCACAAGCAGTGGGGACAACCAAATCAATAGGTCAAGTCCTTAATCTTGGGGTGTGCCTCTATGGAACTTATTCCTGCAAAGGACAGGCTAAGCCTACTAAAAAATTGGGCCTAAGAGTCACCCCCAGAGAACCTCTTTTATTGCTCAATGTTGTCTCTAAGCCAACTTGGAAGGAGAACACACTGCCCTCGCCCCCTACGTGGGACATGATTCCCAGGCATGTAAACCTCCCTGGCAACATGGGACAGGATTCCCAGAATGAACTGGAACCTGGCATCATGGGATTGAGAAAGCCTTCTTGACCAAAGTGGGGAGAAAAGAAATCAAACCAAATAAAGTGTCAGTGGCTGAGAGATTTCAAACAGAGTCAGAAGGCTACCCTGGAGGTTATTGTTATGCATTATATAGATGTCCCTTTTTAGTTTATGGTGTATTGGAGTGGCTGGAAGGGAGGTATCTGAAACTGTTGAGCTGTGTTCCAGTAGGCTTGATTCTTGCAGACACTTTTATATAAAGATACAACTTTTACAATGTGACCATATGACTGTAAAAACCGTTTATCCAAGATATAGATAGATGAGTAAAAAAATATAGAAAAAAGTAAATAATAGGGGGGATAAGGGTTAAACTAAACAGGGTAGATGGAAATACTAGTGGTCAATGAGGGGGAAGGGGAAGGGCATGGATGTATAAGTTTTTTCTTCGTTCTTTTTTTCTTTTTTCGGGAGTGATGGAAATGTTCTAAAAAATGATCATGGTGATAAGTACACAACTATGTGATGATACTGTGAGCCACTGATTGTACACCATGTATGGACTATATGTTTGCAAAGATGTGTTAACAAGAATATTCTAAAAATTAAAAAGGCATTACAATGAATAACAAATTCCAGACAAAAAAATGAACAAATTTTATGATTCCATTTATATAGTTCTAAGACAGGCAAAAATAAACTTTAACGATGGAAATTAGAACAGTGCTTTGCTCTGGTGGGGGGAAGAAGCTGACTGGGATGGAGCATGAGGAAACTTTCTGGGTTGATGGGAATATTCCATATCCACATTTAGATAGTGGTTATGGATGTATATATTTATTAAGACATCCAATTCAGACATTTTATTATATATAAATTATTCCTTAATAAATAATAAAAAAGATTTTACTAGATAGCTTTTACAGAATAGGAAATGTTGGACTGAATCATGTATCTCACAAAAGACACATTCAGTTTTAACATGGGTTCCTGTGGGTGTGAACCCATTTGTAAATAGGACCTTTTGAAGATATTATTATTAGTTAAGGTATGGCAAAAATGAATCATGGTAGGTCTTAATATGTGTTATTAAAGATCTTATAAAGAGAAGAAATTTGAAACCCAGACGTCAGAGAAAGTCACAGGAGGAGACCATATGATGGAGGCAGAGATGCAAGCCAAGGAACCCTAAGGATTGTGGCAAGCCAGTACCAGAACACTACTGACTCCCCAAGAAAGGATGTCTTCCCAATGCTTTAATTTGGACTTCAGGCCTTCCAAACCATGAGTCAATAAATTCCTGTTGTCAAGCCAACCAGTGCATTGCATTTGTCACAGAAGCTCTGGCAAACTAAGACAGGAACTTTGAAGCCAATTACATAAAGTATACCCTAAATTCTCCCTCATTTTAAAAAAATTGTCTTGTGCTTTTGGCTCAGTATTTTAGCACATCAAGAGGGTTCTAAAATCATGTTCTCTTCTTGCATCATGTCATCTGGTAACATTATCATTTTGTCTTCTGTGTCTTCATCTAAATCATCAATATAGACACTAAAAATAGCCAACTCCCCCCACCTATACTCCTTTCCAATTCAGATCAAATCATTCTATCAACATGTACACAGTATTGCTTCTTCCTAAGTCATACCACTATCTAAACACAATAGTCTCTAGTGACTAGGTTGCACATCATTGGCATGAATATTGGGATGCTCTGTTTCCATAATTTCTCTGATTCACCAAATTAGTAATGCTTTCAAGATGGATTTTCTTTACCAAACTAAAATATATGAAATCCAGGCAATAGCTCTTTCAAGTTTGTTCCATTTCTGATATTTCAATGTCACAGATTCCTTTTATGTTCCTCATCTTTATCATGTTTTATTTTTATGTTTAGAAGTATATACTATAGATAACACTTGAAAAGCTATAGCCCCTTGCACTTTATAGGTATTAGATAAAATGGAAAGTGCATCAAAGCTTCCAACAATATGGCAAACTGAGGTGACAAGGCAAACTCTACATTTAGAAAGAGGCAAAGATTCTCCACAAACTGTAGCAATCTTTTTAAATACAGCTGAGCTTGAAAGAAGATAAAGAAAATCTCCCAATACCAAAAATGAAGAGGAAGCTGGACAGAAAAGCAGAAGCGGATGGAATGGAAGCTAACACGAGTATCAGGTCCTGGGGGCTAGAGATTTTGGTTCTGATGCCCATGCAGGGCCAAGAGATGTGTCCCTCAGGTTGCACATTCATGCAAGTTGGAATTGAGCCCCATAAATAATGCTACAGAGACTCAAAAGGCTGCCCCAATAATGTAAAATGGGTAACTCTTCCTCTGCTTAAGGAAGATGCCAAAAATATTGCCATCTGCATTGGGATGTGTTAAGAATACGAGAGTCATCTGTGAGAATGAAAACAGCATGAGAATGAGTTCTAAATTGATATTACTTGCATTGTTCAGGAAAGCCAAGCTGAGAAATTAAAATAAATGATTTAAATGAGATGAGTAAAAAATTATGAAGAAAAAAATCTGTCACAAAATTCATGGCAATACAGGATTCTCCTTCCAAATTCAAAAAAGAAAGAAATGAAAACTAAACACAATTGTGGTTCTAGCACTATGATGAGCTTGCTAACAGGAAAATGCCTTCTGCCACAAAAATGACTAGAAATGCCATATAAACTATAAGAAACATTAATTTAAATTTGTAACTCACAAAAAAATGAGGGAAATCCTCCGAAGCGAAAAAGTAAAGAGAGGGCTATGAAAGAGAAATAAAATTATCATCTGATGTTACAGCTTCCTGAGTGAATGGAGAGGGACTTACCAGTCTTAGTACCATCAAGGATTGGGTTATAACATCTGCAATAAGGCAGTAAGCCTTTGGTCCCAAGTGAGGAGGCAAGTTGGAAATGACTTCTGCATAAACCCAAGAATTTTAAGGGTTATATTTTTAATTTACTGGCCTATATGGTGGTATGAAGCATTTTCCTCAATTGCTATGCTCAGTACAATATTGCAGTAGCTAGATGCCTAAGAACAGTATTCATCAGAATCCCCTGCATACAGGATTCTTGGTTTTGGCCAATGAGATGCATTATGAAAAACTTAAGTATGGAAGAGAAGCTGAAGTCGTCATTCTTCTCCTGGTGTTCATCAGATGTGTAAGCTGCAGATATATAGTTCTGCAGTGGCCTCTTGGTCTAATACTATAAACTACCCTTCAAGGTGTTGCAGAGCTGTGGGCCTCAGAGGAGCTTTTGGAAGTGACTGATTTGAATGATTGTACTAACCTCCAACCTTCCCTGAAACCTAGTGGTGAAACTAGAGCTATGGCTGCTTTTCCTGACCTTTGCTTCCACCTCCAATGTTTTATACAGGCACTTATATCTATTCCTGCAAGAAATACCTAGACTGAATCCTGACTGAGAGACTTAAAGGGTAGAGAAGAAAAATATCCTTCAAGTAGAGTAGGAAGTCACCAAAGGAAGCCTGTCTGTCTTCGGCTGGGCTCTTAGAAGGTAAAAAGCCTACCCTGAAAATCTGTCATAATGTACCTTAAGGAGATAGTCTAGGAGTCACAAATTCAAATAAGAAACAAAAGAAGTGGTAATAAATAAGTGAAAATCTTGGTGCATCTGGAAGAAATATAGAAATCTTCTCTGAAGGGATATACCCTCAGTCCTGGCCAGATTCTTACACATATGGCCCCACTGAACTTGAGCCCACATTCCAAAATTAGGACGCTCACAAGGTACCGATCTATCATAACTGAGAAACATCAGGCATAACCACAACAGAATTATAACCCAAGACCTTCAGTTAACAGAACCATTTGATTAAGATGATAAAATAAGTATGTTTCAAAGAATTTAAAACATAAAGAAAAAAATCAAAGATAATTATAATAGGCAGATATGTAAAAGAACCAAATGAATTTCTAGAAAGGAACAATATGGCCAAGAAAAGTAAAATTTCAACAGCCACTTTTACAGTAGATTAGATATAGCTGAAGAGAAATAATGAACTAAAAATAGCTTCAGAATGAAGCAGAGAGAGAGATCAAAATAGAGAAACATGAAGAAAATTAAGAGACACCAAGGATAGAATGAGAAGAATTAACATAATCTACTTGGAGTTGTGGAAGGCAGGACTGTGAGAAAGTCAATTATCTGGGCAATTATAGCTGAGATTTTATCTACAAGTGATGAAGGAATTAATCCTCAGGTATAATGAGGAGGGTTAATAAAACTAAAATTATACCTAGAGATGTCACTGTGACATTCCAGGAAACCAAGGACAATGAGATAATCTCAGGCTATTATTCACTTTGTTTTATCATCCTTTTGGTATTTTTGGTAAGTCGTCGTAAAATCACTGTTGGTGAGCTGCCCATCCTTTCTTAGCATTCACCATTCCCATTGCCGTAAAGGTTTCCAACTGCAAGTTCCATGATCCTTTTCCTGAGGGCCATCTGTGTTGGCCAGCAGAGCAGGCTAGAAGTAAGTGCTGGGGAGTTGATGCAGCCCTCAACCAATGACTGCTGGGAACTATCCCAACACCTTCTTCCCTCATTTAGGTTAATTCTGGCATGTGTAGCTTGCCTCCTAGAATTCCCCAGTGGGCTTCAGCACCCATAATGGTAACTTGCTCAATAATGTACCCTTAATTGGTCTCCTTCCTTACTCTAATTTCCCCATGGGTGCTTCCTGGGATCACCTCCCAAATAAACTATGTGCACTCGTATCCTCGTGTCAGAACCTGCTTCAAGAAAACTCAACTTAAGACAGTCATAAAAATGTATTACTTTGGTCCCAATTTTGAAATAAAACACTTTATTTTTGCAAGTGGAATTTTGTTTTTCATTTTCAGACCTCTGATATCTGAATTACCAAGTGGTTTGGCCATAGCTGTGTATGATATACCTGAAGCAAGCAAGGTATTGTACATTCAAGCTCTTCTTGGCTTTTTCTCATCAAGTCCTGAGTGAGTAGCCTCTGGCTCCAGCCTACAAAAGGTACACTCTTTTTTTAAAAAAATTTATTTTGAATAAAATTTATTATAAACTCAAAGGAAGTTGTAAAAATTGTATGAAGCACTTTCCTATACTCTGCTCAGCTTCTCAAAATGGTAAAATCTTACTTAACTTACAATACGATACCAAGATCAGGAAACTGACATTGGTAGAATCTACAGACCTTTTCAGAATTTCCCAGTTTTAGCATGCACTCATTTATGTGCATGTGTGTATATGTGTATGTGTAGTTCTGTGTCATTTTATCACATGTATGGAGTCATGTAACCACAACCAAAATCAGGACACATAACTGTTCCATAACCACAAAGGAAATTTCTTGTGCTAACTTTTTATAGTCATACCCCACACTCACCCCTAATCCCTGGCAACCACTCATCTGTTTTCCATCTATAACCTTTAGACTTGTGTAAGAAGAGAAGATTTAATGTCTTACAGGAAATAAAAGCAAATCAGGCAGTTTTTCAAGCTCAATGGGATTTCAGACTTAATTCTAAATAAATTCACTGAACCTTTTGATACAGTGAAGTATGTTTCTAAAAGTCTCCTTTATAGGGGTACAAACAATCCCACTTAAAAGGGAAATAAAAGTTCATTTCAAAATTGTCCTTTAAATATTTATGAAACTGGTTTGTTCTGCTTTATCGGGTTGGGCTATGAAATAATTTCTCATTATTTTTTAATTTTTACTAACCAACTCCCAGCCCTGATATCTCCTCTCTGTAAGAATGGCTTTTTTCATCCATGGAGTTCACTCTTGATGATAATTCTAAGAACCTTAGGGTTGACTGTTTGGCCCACGGGGCTCAGTCCTAATTACTATTATACTGAGCAAAGGACACTGGAAATATTTTGTCCTAGTTGCTCTCTTGGCCCAAGAGTCCCAGGTTCTTCCATCATTGCTGCTGTTGTCTCATGGTATTGCTAATGGTGAAGCAGTCTGATGCAGTCCTCCTTTGCTGTGAAGACAAGACCAAGCACATGCCACCACTGCTGGACTGGAAGGTTTCTTGGGTGCAGACTAAGAAGAAAATCTCCACACCACCACAGATATATCCAGGTCTGAAGGTGTTCCAACATCAGTCACAACTAAGTATGTGAGCAGTCTTCTTTATAACCCTGGAGAGGGGCACAGCTTATCTGTGTTCAAAAAGGGTTACTCTGGGTTTCCATGCTGCTCCCTGAAGGAGCTGAAATTCACAACTGTTCTACCCCTCGCGCAAAGCAGGGAGTACGGGAGTAAAAGGAAGTGTCAGGTGGTGTACACTGTGTCTTCTATCCGTGGGGCCAGAGTATGTTTAGGCACAACCCCAAGAGCTCACTATCTCCAGTCTTTTTGGCCTCCAAAGTCTTTGTGTCTACCCTTAACTCTAGCTACCCCAGCTGCTATGGTCACGAGGCTTTCCCATCTCTGCATGCGATGAGTGGGCACTTTGATACTTAACATCCTGGCAAAAGAGAATCACAACTTAAAAAAATTTTTCCCAAGTCTGTACTCTTTCATCTTATCCAGAATCACTTTGTTGTATGTTCAAAAGTAAAAGATTTTAGAACAACCATCTCTAAAATCATCTCTAGGACTTTTAACTATATATTTCTATCATTACTAGGCAGAATTTCCCAAGGGCAATTATAATAACTGATCATGTATTCTGAAGGGCATTTCATGTGAAAACATCATATAAGCAGAAGTTGAGTGCTGATGCGCCCATCACAGGGCTTTGTGAGCCCTACTATGCACCTCCTTCTCTCTCTCAATTGCCCCGAACAATTCTAGACACTGGGAATATAGAAGACAGAAGACTAATATGGAGATCATATTCCAAAATGATGAGACAGGCAATAAGCAAATCATTTGACATATGGTAAAAAATATGAAAAATGAAAGATGGTTTTGGGGTAGAGTGACTAGGGCTAAGAAATTTTTCAGCTATGAAAATCAGGGAAGGTTCGGAAAACAGCCATGAAAGATCCTGAAGAAGGAAATCCACTAGGGCAGGGGTTTTTGCCTTGTTCACATAAACGAGACCAGCAGCACCTGACACATGTAATAGTTGTGAACAGAATTAATAAGGGTTTCAGGCAGAGGGAATGGCAAGTACAAAGGCACTGAGGCAGACAGAGTCGGTGTGGCTGAAAAAGAGTGATTGAATGGAGTCCAAGGAGATGAGTTTGGAGAGTAACATAGGGAGTCACCTCTTGAAGAAGCTAGATGCCATTGTAAGGTTGGTAAGCAGGAGAGTGATTTCATCAAATTTTAATTTTAGTTAATTTACCCATTTATCAGGGAATGGGATGGAATGACTTGACATGGGCAAGGTCAATGGGAGGCTGTGCCTTGGACGTTTCTTGACTGAATCCCACCCTCACTGGCATCACTGGAACTGGAGGACACCTCAGTCATGAGTGGCTTGGGATCAGAAGTGAAGCTGCAGCGTGTAGGTGGGAACCAGCAGTGAATGTACTGTGAAAGGACATGACAAATGCAGGGACAAGGAAGGGGCGGACAAAAATCCATTATTAGCTGTAAGGACAGTCAGAATAATGGATTGTATTGGAAAACAGATCAATCAGAGCCTGTTGGCACGGCCTTCCTCATTATTTCTTGTTTATTAGGAGCATTTGTAGGTTTACAGAAAAATAATACAGAAAGTACAGAGTTCCCAGATATCCCCTCTCTCAGATACAGAGTCTTCCCTATTATTAACATTTTATGTTAGTGGTACTTCTGTTACAACTGATAAAACAATATTATAATTGTTATTAATTTTAGCCCACTTTTTACATTAGCGCTCACTCTTTGTGTTGTACCATTCTATGTTTTTTTGTGGTAACTTACATGTAACTGATATTTCCTTTTTTTTTTCCTTTTCAAATATATAATTCCCTAGTGTTAGTTACAGTCACAGAGTTGTGCCTCCATGTCCATCGCCAAAACTTTTCTATCACTTAAACAGAAACTTCTGTATCAGTACACATTAACTCCCCATTCTCCTCCCAGACCAAGCTCCTGTAACCTGTATTCTAGTTTCTGATTTTATGAACTTGCATATACCACTAATTTCAGGTAATGAGAGCATTCCATATTTTTCCTTCTGTGTCTGACATGTCACTAAACATGATGTCTTTTATTTATTTTATTTTTTTAAGAAGTTGTGGGTTTACAGAACAATCATGCATAAAATACAGGATTCCCATGTACTATCCCACCACCAACAGCACTAGTGTGGAAAATTCTCAATGTAATGTCATGTCTTCAAGTTTCATCTAGGTTATTCCATCTATCAAAACTTCATTCCTTTTTACAGATAACATTCCACTGTGTGCATATATCACATTTTGTTTATTCATTCATCGGTTTATCAGCACTTGGGTTGCTTCTATCCTGAATAATATCCCACTGTGTATGTATACATTTTATTTATCCATTCATCAGGCTCTTGGGCTGCTTCTATCTTTGGGCAATTGTGAATAATGTCACTATGAACATCAGTGTGCAAGTATCTGCTTGAGTCTCTGTTTTCCATTCTTTTGAGTATACTGCTACAAGTGAGATTGTCGGGTCATAACGTAATTCTATACTTAACTTTCTGAGGAGCCACCAAACTGCTTTCCACAGTGGCTGCACCATTTTACTTCCCTACCAATAAAATATGAATGTTATTTCTACACATCTCTCCAAAAATTATTTTCTGTTTTTTTTTCATAGTAATAATTCTAGTGGTATGAGATGGTATCTCATTGTGGTTTTGGTTTGCATTTTCCTGATGGCTAATGACGTTGAGCATCTTTTCATATATGTATTGGCCATCTGTATATCTTCTTTGAAGAAATGTCTATTCAAGTCTTTTCCCCATTTTTAAATTGGGTTTGTCTTTTTGTTGTTGAGTTGTAGGTGTTCTTTATGTATTCTGGATATTAAATGCTTATCAGATATTTGGTTTCCAAATATTTCCTCCCATTCTACAGGTTGTCCTTTGATGTAAACAGAAGGTTTAAATTTTGATTACATTCCATTTATCTATTTTTTCTTTTGTTGCTTGTGCTTTTGGTGGAAAGTTCAAGAAACCACTGTCTAACACAAGGTACTGAAGATGCTTTCTTATGTTTTCTTCTAGGAGTTTTATAGCTTTAGTCTTTGATCCATTCTGAGTTAATTTTTGTATATGGTGCAAGATAGGGGTCCATGTGGAGTGAGTTACTCAGGACAACAGACGTTCCCAGCAAATGACTGCTTTATTGCTATCATAGTACAAAGGGTCCAAAAAAGCAGGGGAAAAGAGCCAACCTTGGCCAGACCTCTGGGGAGACCAACTGCTCTGGTCAGGGTCAATTAATGGCAGCTCTGCATTGGAGATGAGGAACCAATTGTGGCTGGTCCCCTGGGGAGGCCGACTGTTTGGCAGCTTCACACCCTCTTCATATTGGAGATGAGGGACACCTGCAGTGACTGACTGATGCGCTTTTACACACCTCAGGGGGGAGGGGGATCTGCCAATAAGCAACCTTTGTATGCTGGCAAGCAGCTGGGGCTGGTTAAGATTTCATGTCTCCCCTGGCTGCCTGTGGTGTCTTGCAAAAGAGAAACATACCGAACACTTGCATGCAAATGAGCACAAATGGAAACATACCAAACACCTGCAAGCAAACGAGAGAGGAAACAAACACCTGCACACAAACAAGCAAGAGGGGAAAAAGAGGGGGTAGGCAAGGATTGGAAGATGGCCACTGAGTGTGTCCTTGACTTCCCCAACAGTCCACCTGTTGCTAAAGAGACTATTCTTTCCCACTGAGTGGACTTAGTACCCTGGTCAAAGATCAAGTGGCCAGAGGAGTGAGGGTTTATTTCTGAACTCTTAATCCAATTCCATTGGTCTATATGTCTGTACTTGTGCCTTCTTTATTATTTTTAAAGTATCAGCATTTGCTTTCAAATAGATTCACATTTTGTCTGTTTTTAGACTTGCCTTGTTTGTAAGAAAAAAAATTTTGCAAAATGAGTATTTTTTAGGAAAAAATTAATTCAACCCTAAAAAGTTTCTTTGGTATGTAATCTTACTACATAAAGGTTTTCTTTTGCAAATAAATATGCTCACATAAGCAGATTTACTGTGAAATGAAAAGGTAACTTCGATCAAAACATGATTTTACATGTAATTTTGAAAAGTGGTTTCAAATATTTTTCACATAGTAAATGTATTTATCTGTTAGTTTCATATTTTGCTTTTTCCTCCTATTCTAGGGTTTGCCCTGATAGAGTCTCTTATTTTCAAATCCTTAGATGTGTAGGAAATGCTATTACAAATGAGGAAACCTGGCTGGAAGCCACAAAACCATGAAGATAGTTAAGCAGAAAACATGATGCTAACAAAAGTGAGCTAATAAATAAAGCTTACAGTTATTTTCTTCTCATTTACTCCATATATTCTTCAGTTTTGACAGACTCATAAAAATTGCCCCATTCATTGTTGAATTAAAATCACTTCTGATTAACATTTATTATATTCCTGTACCTGATAAAAGAGCACCGCCTCAACTTAGTGTTACATAAGAATGGAGCTATCTGAATTCGCTCACAGCTTCTTTCTTTGGCTCTCTAGCAGGGAGTCATACAGGGATGGGGTGAGAAATGTGGTAGGTCACAGAAATGGCCCAAATTCTTCTTCCTTCCCTGGTTGCATGTCCTTTGCCATGCACCCCTCTGATGCCCCCTACTCTGACTCTGGACCAGGGCAATAGGATAAGGCAGACATGGGGGTAAACCCATTTTGAGGCTAGGCCTTAAGGGGCCATGAGTGCTTTTGCTTACCCTCTCATGTCTCTCTTTGTTATCATCTTGAAATATGCTTGGACTCGCCTGCTGCTGGATGAGAGACATACAGAGCAGAGCTGAGCTGCTTCAGATGTCTAGCAGACAATCAACATCCAGACATGTCAATCAGCCTAGCCCAGATCAGAAAGTTGCTTGGCCAGTCCCTAACTGACCCAGGCTCATGAAAAATACACTTCCTGTTGTGTGCCACCAAGGTTTTGTGGTTGACATTCATGCAACATTACCGTAGGCTGGTGTAGGTGGAATAATGGTTCCTAAAAGATGTTCATGCCTTAATCCCTGGAACCTGTGACTATGTTACTTTACATGGCAAAAGGGACTTTGCAGAAGTAATTGAGTTTACAGACCTTGAGATGGGAAGATTTTCCTGTATTATCTAGGTGAGACCTTAGAAGAGGAGACTTTTTCCCAGCTGTGGTCAGTAAGGGATATGTGGCTGTGGTAGAATGGGCAAAAAGATGCAGGCTTTGAAGATGGAGGAAAAGGGCCACTTGCCAAGGAATGTGAGTGGTCTCTAAAAGATAGACAAGGCAAGGAAACAGAGTCTCCGATAGAGCTTCCAGAAAGGAATGCAGCCCGCTGACACTTAGCCCCCTGAGACCTGTGTTGGAATTCTAGCCTTGAGAACAGTAAGATAGTAAACTGGTACTACTTAAACCACTAAGTTCTTGGTAATTTGTTGCAGTAAAAACAGGAAATTATTCATGGCCATAGATAACTGACACGGGAGCCAAAACAGTTTCCAGTTGACAGCTTTTCTCTCTCTTCTGGTTTACACAGTCTCTGTTGGATGACTCAATCTACATTAAGTAATATTCAGTCAATTTAAATTTCAACTGCCCATTAAGGCTGTTTTCCTGCATTCCCTTCTTCCCCTATTGTAGTTGGGTGGGGAAGCTTACAGTCCTTTTCTAGTGTTGGCAGTAGGTGGTAGGGGGCCTAGACTTTTCTCTAGGTTTGGTGGGTGGGCACTGGCTGTTTTCCTCCAGATGCGCTTTGGTGTCCACTACTGAAGTCTGTGGCTTGTAGATTTTGTGGTCTATTTTCTTGGCATAGTCAGGGCATCTCCTCTTGCTTCCTGGGCCCTACCTTGAGTCGCTGTGCTTTGTATACCCTCCAAGGTTTCAATCACTCTTCTGTTCAACCATTCACTCGTGGTCTTCTGTGTATCCCTCAGATAGTGGGCTACTTTACCCTCCACAGGACCCTTCATGGCAAGCTCCCTGGCAGATTCTCAGCTTCATTCTGTTCCTCCCTGGGGTATGTCAAAACTTCCATATCCATTTCATATATGGAGAGTTGACATTGACAGAAGAGTGTCATCTCAGGCTTTCTTTAATCATGCTGGGTAACTGCAAGTTACTAAAAGACCCTTCTACAAAGTGTGCCTCTCTCCCCACATATCAGCCATCTCAGGAGTTACCAATTAGGAGTGCACCCCCAAAATCGCTCAGCTTTCAACTTCTCTCTCAGACCATGTATCACCTCATCAGGGCAGGATTCAATCCAGAGCAGGGAAGCTAAGGCCCATGTTCTCACCCTTTCCTTCCTCTTCTCCACATCACCCTGGGGAAGAAGGGCTGGACTTTCCCCTTCTTCCAGTCTAAGAGGGATTCCCACTGCATGCCAGCCTCCTCCTTCCTGAGGTAGTATTTTTCTTGCCCTAATCACTGCATTTGGCAAATGAGATGCAGGGAGAAAAGCAGTGTTACCAACAATGGAAGTCCCAAAAATTTGTTTGGGGGTGGGCAGTGAGCTCACCTGCAGAGTTAGTTGGCTTAGAGATAGAGGCCACATCTGAGCAACAAAAAAAGGCTCTCCTGTGGTGATGTTTAGACACAATCCTAAGTAGGTTTAGCTGCTCCTCTGCAGGAATAAGTTTACAAAGGGCAAGGCCCAAGTTTGAGGGCCTGGCCCATCAAATTGGTAGTCCCCAAAGCTTGTGAGAACATCAGGTCTTCCCCACATGGGGAAGTTTAATATTTCCACTTGTTTCCCCAATCCCTCAAGAGGACTTAGCAAATACTTTTTAATCTTATACCCAGATTACTCTAGGAGGTATTGTGTATGAGCAGATGAAAAAAAACAGAGGAGAGATTTTTTTTTTAGAAGGGCATATAAAACTGGATGATGAAATACCTGAATATGCAGAAAACTCATTTATCAAAGATAACCTTGGTCAAGATACTGAGCTTTTACAGCAATGTATTTTGGTTCTGAAACATAAGACAAATCATTTTAAAGTGGGGAATGGTATGAATGGAGGAAACTTTGCAAGTTGTGATTCTTATAAAATAACCCTTTCTGCATTCAAGAACATCATATTTAAGGCATAAACTTGGTGGGAGCTTTCATACATAACCTTAGATTTGGTAAAAATGGAGAGTAATTGTTTTGACTTGGACAAATTTCCAAGTTAGATTTACAGCTTCATCCTGTTTTTATTTTTTCTTAATTATCCATTAAAAATCTGACTTGAAAGAGAAGACAACAAAAATCTTCAACAAAGTTGAATTTGTTCCAGTAGTGAACACAGTACTTGGAAGAACACTATAAATGGTAGCATGTGATTCTAATTTGGGTTATTTGGGAGAGACCCTGAGACAGATCCCTGTGTTTTGCCTTTAAAGCCTCATTTTTTACTTATGGCACTGGAACTACAGATATGGTTTCAATCATGTTCAATAGAAGAAACCACTCTAAGTATTTCAAGCAGAAATTTATTTAGTACAGGGAATTAGATGCTTGCAGAACCACTGGAAGAGTTAGAGGTATCAAAGTTAGGAGGCCCTCTCTAGGCTGGCTTCCAGCTCATATATCACTGTACGTGCAATGCAGAACCCAAGAAACTACTACAGTAATTATGAAATCCAGCAGCTGCCAACATCATACCAGCTGGGTCACCTATTTGTGCTGCAAAGATGATTTCTCTCTCCTGCTTTCCAAATCTCCTATGACTATATATAGGTGCCATAACCTATATCACATCTAGAATCCTAGTGTTAAAGGAGTTTGGAAAATGTCATTTTTTTAGACTTCCAGCCTTTGAGATATGGTGGGTGAATATGGATATTGCAAGCCAATAGACAATATCTAGCATACATTCCTGAGCAAGTCCCAAGGTAAACAACTATAAAACTACTGGCAAAAAAATAATACTGTCTCATGTTAATTGTATTGCCTGTGTCTGGGTTACAAAAATGAAGAAGTCCTGAGTCTTGAGATAGTAAGTTCCTTTAAAGCAGTTATTATATCTAGGCTCGATCTGTGCCCCAAAACTCCTTGGAGGGTTAGCCTTATGTCCATCATCCCTGAAGTCTTGCTTAAATTAAGTGGACTCATGCCAGCTATGTGTTCTTGAACTTATCACTTATTCTCCCTGAACAAGTAAAAAGTAGTGCATGAAAAATTGCCATCCACGATGGCCGCAGTTAAGCACTGCTTTTTCAAAGACAAAACAAGGTTTAGGACAGATCTTAAACAAAGAAAAGGTTTGATGTGAGGAGCGTTGAATGTCTCAATTTTTAGTACATATAGAGCACTTAGGTTTTTAAATTTCTCATTGTTTTAGACAGAAATAATCAAATGACAGTTTGAAATGTCAGTGCTAATATATACTGAAAGCTAAGGTGGTTCTTTATCTGCTTGTCTTACATTTGTTTCTGTTCAAGATAAAATTTAAACATCAATGAAACTTTTCTAATTAAGAGGCTGTAATATTTTGAGCAAATGAATAATTTATCTGAGCCTCAACTTCTACAAGTGTAAGGGAAGGAGCACCACACATTCATTAGGATTAAATAAAATGCTTCTCAAATTTCTCCACTAATGTTCCCTTAATGGCAGAGAGAGTATATGGATATCCATGGAAAGCTCAAAGCCTCTTTGAAGTCTTTCATTTTACAAAAAAAATCAAGTGGATTACATATATGAATTCATATTATATTCATTATTTTAATATAGAAATATATTAAATGGTTTACCATCAAATAAAATGGACAGTTTAGAAAGACGTACCAGGTTTATTCTAGCTTCCAGTAGATTGTAGTATGCTGTCCTGAGAACCAAGGTTATATTTGGAAGTGTTTAGCCAGTGTTTGCATGTAGTTTAATTTTGAAGAAGTTCTCAGATATAGGGAACTTAGAATATAAATATTCTGAAAAGGTAGCAATTTCTAAATTTGGAGGGTTATATTTCTGTCTTGCTTTTACAACTCTGCCAAAGATTTTCACTCTTTTGGACATGCTGAGGTGTGCTCAAGCCTGCCTTACCTTGTCCCATCCAGTTACCAATACTGAAGATTTTTACCTAGTGAGATCTGCCCAGCCCAATCACTTAATCAATCCCAACCACTTAATCAATCCCAACCAAGCCCGTCTTTGTATTAGGAGCCTCATCCTCAACAGCTGGTAGTGTTTAGAAATGGCTCTGCAGCTCTGAGCCCAGAAGTTCCACATTATCTATAGTGTAGCCCAAGCACCCAAATACCACTAAGGTATGCCAATTATTTCTCCAACCTCACTGCCCATGGGCATCAGGACTGAACTTCTTTTCAGTTTCCCTAAATGCTGTCCAGATTCCCCACAGGGACAGGAGACCTTTCCAGATCAAAAGACTATCAGGGTACATCATGGGGGGCACAAAAAAAAATACCAAAATTTACCTTGCAAATATGCTGGTCCTGTTCTGCTCTGTCTGTGCTGAGTAGCCAGATAGAGGGACTCTGTGTATTTATCAGCCTTGGGTAAACACCTACGTGGAGTTTCTCAGACTTTGCCTAATATAATTCCACACCTTCATGACTGCTCATGAGTTTCTCTTGCCCAGAAAAAGTTCATTCTTCCTTTGTATCTGAAAAAATCCTGCTCTTTATTTAGGGTCAAATTCAAATGGCAGCCCCAGCGCAAGGATGACAAGCAAATTCATGAAGCATTCCACATTTTTTTATTGTTCACAAAAAAGGAAGGATAAAAAATCGACTGTGATGATAAAAAACTAAGCCCTCTAGTCTCCTATATTCTGGAGCAACTAGAAGGAAATATATGAGAAGATCATATGGTGGGCCATGATAATCTCTGGATGGAATCTGTCCTGTAACCACTTGTTGAAGAGTGCTTTGAAGACTATTGCTTTTTTCTTTGCTTTGTATATATGTTATACTATACAATACAAAAAGTTAAAAAAAACAACAACAAACAAAACCTTAGGACAGTAAAAATGTAAAAAAAAAAAAAAATTCAAATGGCAAGCTTCTGTTAAATTTTGCCCTCCTAAATTTCTCACTTCATCTACCACCCTTTTCCTTTTCCTTCCAACAAAGGTGTTCTAAAATCTGATATAAACCTTGATTTTAGCATTAATCACATATTGGTGTGTATTGCATATTGTCTGTCTCCAATGCCGGCCTGTGAACTTGTGAGGGAGGGAGGGGGCTGTGTCTTAGCAGTTATATTACCCCCATGCCTGCGAATTGTGGATGATCAAATATTGACTGAGGGAAAGAAAGAAAGAAAGAAAGAAAGAATAACAGCCCAGTTTGTGAACAAAAAAGCACAATCCAAAGGATTGAAATGCACCTGCGCTAATGAGTGTTTTCCTTCCTTGTGAAATTTTTATGAAAAACGATATGAAGAAGTGAAATGAGTGTTTACATGAAGGCACATTGCTTGCAAGTGAAACAGTTAGAGGGCATAGACTTAATAACTTAAATCTGCTTTACTAGAAGAATTATTTCCGAATTAAAAATATTAGAAAGATGTCTCCCACTCACCATTATAAACTGTGTAGAAAGTATATTCTGCACATCTTAAAAAGTCACTAATATATATCTTGAGTTTGTGAAGTAGCATTGTATTCATGCTGGCACTTAATTATTTTGAAGCTAGTAGATTAATTAATGGTTAACGATTATGTATGAACAATGTGCAAGCTGCTTTTCCCAATATTAAATTTAATATTTAATAACTATTTCACAGATTATTTATAGGAGTTAAAGGCAGTCTCATAAAACCTTCTTTCTCAAAAAAAAATATAAAATGTCTCTATTTTTAATTTAGTACTGAGATTGCTATTTCTTTGTCATAGTAATTACGGGCCTTCCTGCCAGGACACCATTTTTGCTTCTACTTTACAACATAGTAATAGCTGAATAGCTTTAATCAGGCATCAATTAGTCTCAAATCTGTAACTCCTTTAGGGTGGGTTTTTGGTGGTTGTACTTTTTCTTTTTCAAACTGGGAGGGAAATGTTACAAAAGTTTGAGCAAATGAGCTCAGTCCCTGATGAATAATTTGTAGAAAGATATTTCCATAACCTGCCCAATAATCTAGTTATCATATTAAACTCATTTTTAGCAGCTTTTATTCACTTAAGCATTGTTCCAGATGGTGGCTGTCAAAATGTTTCTTATAATTAGCATCAGTAAACTTCTCCTGGGCCTTTAAAATTCATTGCAAATCACATGTTGTCTATAATCATAATAAGATTGGAAATGTTATTAATATCCTGCTTGGTATTCAGCTACACCAGTTTCTGTAAAACTACATAGCTCAACAGAGCCAAATCTTCTGTACTATGCTGTCTTGAAGGCTGTTAAATGGCAAATGTGTCTATGTCTAGATATACAAATTAATTTCATCATTTTCATGGAGTTGACTAACCAATTCTACAAAAATAAAGAACAGACAAACCATTTGGTTAGTCGAGCAATAAACTTCTCTGTTGATATTCACATATTCTATAAAACAATCATCTTGGATCACATCATCAGCTCTTCCATTGAACTGGGTGTCTCAGGTGTTGAATCAGGTCTCTTTTGGTTGCAAGTGACATAGAACCCCAATTTGAACTGGTTTTATGAAGAGGAAGCATGATTGGAAGGACACTGGGGCATCTTAGTAAACAAAGCTCAGAGATATACAGAAGGGACCCCAGGTTTGGGACTGGGGGCTCCTCTCAACACTATCTTAGCTTTAGTTCCCAGTGCTTGTTGGAGCAGCCAATAGGAAAGTATGAGAAACAGGTCAAGGAAAGGGAAGAAACCAAACAAAGATGGTATTTAAGCCAAGACCTGGCCTCAACCTGGTCCTGAGGGGAGTTCTGGAATGTAAACTGTACACCTCAAGAGTTTGCTCCAACTGGTGGTAAGGGAGCTTGGTTTTCATATGTCTGCATCAGTCAATCACTGACTAAGCCTCCCACTCTCAGGAGGGGAGGGGCAGTTAGGAGGAGGTAAATCCTACATACTCTGGCTCCATCTGTCAGGGCAAAGAAACTCGAGAAACCCAAAGGCTGTCTTCCTAACATAATCACTTTTAGAAGCAAAGGTACATGGAGGCTGGGGAAAGGTTGCACAGAAATGGTTAAATTGATTCTCATAAGGATCTTGGTAGGATGTTGACAGTGTCCACAACAAAGAATGGATTATTTTTCATCTCTTATTTCTGCCCACTGGCTTTACCTTAATCCTCAACATACAGGTTCCCTATACCAGGCAGGGATCGTGGCTGCCAATTACTTTTTCTTAATGCAGTTTTACTGAGATATATTCACACATCATGTAATCATCCAAAGTATACAATCAGTGGTTCACAGTATCATCTAGGTGTGCATTCAACATCACAATTGATTTTTGAATGTTTTCATTCCTCCAAAAATAAAAATAATAAAAGTAAAAAATAACACCCAAAACATCCCATCCCCCCATCCCCCATTATTTATTTATTTTTATGTCTTTATTTTCTTACTCATCTGTTCATACACTGGATAAAGGGACTGTCAGTCACAAATTTTTGCCAATTACTCTTAAGTATCATGTCCAGTAGGTATTACCTCCAAATTGGAGACTCTATATTCAGTGCCAGTCAGAAAAGTCATGAGAACTCACACTGGCCTAGCTTGTCCAGTGCCCAATTCTGGACCAATCAACTCTGGCCTTAGAAACTAGGATGACATAAAAACATGGCAACCCTACAAGAGATACATTTGAAGTAAAGGAAGGAGCAGTTTCCAAGAGAAGAAGAGCTGTGAGGTTACTGGAAGAAGGTTAAGTATGCTGGGGAGACGTATGAACATTTAACCAAGAATGGGCTCAGCATTTCTGAGGTTATGTATCCAAACCTTACAGGTCTTTTGAGTGCCCTACATAGAGAACCTATTTAAGATCATGTCCTTACTATGCATGAGGGCCGCAGCTGCCAGTTTCTGGTCCCAAAAGAAAATGCAGGAAGAAAATGTCAATCGTTTTGAAAAAAAAAATCTCAAAAGAAGATTTGGGAGTAGATGTAAACATGAATTTATGTTAATTAATTCAATTGGATTATTATCTATGGATTTCCCTGTTAAATACAAAAGGGATTTCAAACGTAGGAAATCTACAGCTGGAGGGGAATTGGACCATTCAGGCAATCTAAAATTATCTCTTAGCCTAATTTTTCTTTGTGATGGTACAGCTGCTTAATAACTGTCTAATTTGACTAAAGTCCCATTCCTACTATCTCAGAGGTGCGATACCTGTTTTTATTTCTCCAGTCAAAAAAAAAGATGTCATCTTTCCTCATTTAACATCATTTTCAACCTATATCTACTTCGGTTTATCAAGTATTTTTAGTGTAGCACGCTCTGATATTAGCACAGCCTTGCATGAATACTTCAGCGTGCTGAGGGACAGCACTGTTATCAAGCATCAGCATCCGCTGTTTGTTGGTGTTAAATGAGTTTTGTTCCCATAGAAAACAATTTCCCTGGTTTTTACTCTATTATCTAGGTAGAGATGAAAGATATATCTTTACAGTGGTATTCACAGCTACCCAGCTAATGAGGCACTGAAGGGAGAGTTTTTGGAAAACAGAGATGGAGGTGAAGGGAGGGGAGAGCAGCACAGAAAAAGTAAGGAGAGATCACAGAGGCAGAGGTAGTGAGAGAGAGAAAGATGGGGAGGGGGAGAGAATGGGAGACAGAGACAGAGAGAAGCAGAGAGAGACATACAGAGAACAGAGATATTCAGAGAAAGAGATGGAGAAAGAAAAAGATAAGAGAGAACAACAGGGAGAAACAGGTAATAAGACAGACTGACAGAGAGTGTGACAGACAGAGAGGCAAGGAGATATGCACAGAGGGAGAGTTATCCACACAAACAACAAAGAGGAATGGGAGGGTGAGGGAAGGGGTGCAGAGAGAAGGGAAGGGAGAGGGAAAGAAAGGGAAGGAAAGAGAGCAAGAGGGAGAACACAAAAGAGAGGCAGAATCTGAAAATATTGTGGATCCCTCACAGTGCCTCTCCAGAGTTGTGCTGTGCTATAATTTGTGAGGAAATATCATTCAGTTGGGTAAAGATGTATGTTATTAGTATTTATGACGAACAAATTTCCAGGATTGTATTTCATGGTAAGCTGGTTGTTTCTGTTGCTGTTTGGAGTCTCACTAGTGTTGACAGCAGAGGCTTAATTCAATGGATAAATTCATATCAACACGTTGGTAGAGGCATCACTGTGTTTACCACTGTCGAACATACAATTGAGGGATTTAAGTAGAAGCAGTTCATCATCTCGGATATTCAGAAACAGTATGCAAGACAGAGAAGCTTAATCAGCTCAAGGAATAAGTTTAGGGACAATGGAGTAGTTTTAAAGCTCATGCAGCCAACAGCGAGAAGTTGTTCTATGAATCCTGGGGCTCATTTTAGGAGCTGCACTGATTCAGGTCAATTCAACAAATGTTTCTTGAGCATATACTATGTGCCATACTTCATGCTAGGCCCTACGTTTTCCCAGATAAATCCTAGTTCCTGTCCACAGGACTGTAAAAATATTTGAAGTTACTGTGGGGCAGAATTGAACTCGCAATACTACGGAAACACAAAGGAGGGTTACTTTTGCCTCCTGGGTGGTGAGCCTGGTTCAGGAACATTTGTTGGGTAAAAATAAAGCAAAGATGGGGAGGTGGACTAGTTAGATGGGCTTTATGGCAAGCATGAATCTAAGATCAGAGTTCCCTGGCCTGAAGGATAGATTCCAACACCTTATCCTTAATGCCGGTAAATGATGGCTATTCCTTTCTGCATTCTGGGATGGCAGTTGTTCCTTAAGTGTGAATATGATGAGCAGAAAAGCCTGTGGCCTTGCAATCTATGTGTAGCATGACTGAGAAACTAATGAGTATAATCTATCTCGACTAATCTGGGGATAGCAGTTTTCAGTCCTGGTTGCACACTGGACTCACCAAGGGATCTATGAAAAGATGCAAATGTTCATTTTCCACTGCAACTCAACCAAATTGGAATTCATAAGACTGAATCCTGGATATCATTTTTTAAACTGAGTTTTAATGAAATTTTAAAAACTAAATGACTGAGTGAGCAGAATGTAAGTTTCAGGAGGGCAAGGACACAATCTTGGTTACCTCTCTATATCCAGTGGCTGCAACAGAACCTGGCACATAGTAGATATTCAATAAAATGTGTTGAATAAATGAATAAATGGATAAATATAATCATGCCTAGTTAAGTTTCCTCCACCAGGGGCTCAATCTTAATTCCTATGTCAGATCACCGAACCATACCCACTACCTGAGGCCCTCTTCTCAAAGGATGATTTGCTCAAGTTGTTTTCCCTACCTTCCAGAGCTTAGGTTTCTGTTTATGTATCATCCTGCCTCTGTTCTGGGCCTGTGATTGTTAAAACTTCTGGAACACTGATTAAGATGTCCAAATGTCCCTACAAAACCATGGCCCATTTCTTTACTCTCATTATCTGTATCCTGCCTGCTTCTGGTGTTTTCTATTTCCTGTAGATTTAGCTTGTGCACGATCCTTCTGAATTATGATTAATGGGTGCTTGCATGACTATATTTTTGTTTTTAGTAATCACTGTTAATAATTCTTTGCATTTATTTACTAACTCATTGTTTTTACATGTTTCTTTTATTTGTAATTTTTTTATTGCATAGTATAACATATATATAAAGCAAAGAAATAAAAAAAGCAATAATTTTCAAAGCACTCTTCAACAAGTAGTTACAGGACAGATTCCAGAATTTGTCATGGGCTACTATACAATCCTCTCATATTTTTCCTTCTAGCTGCTGTATAATATAGGAGGCTAGAGGGCTTAAATATTTTTTTTATCATCACAGTCAACTTCTTTTCCTTCTTTTTCTGTGAAAAGTACCATATATCCAAAAAGCTATAAATTTCAAAGCACAGCACCACATTTAGTTGTAGAACATATTTCAGACTTTGACATAGGTCACAATTAACTCAATTTTAGGTTTTTACTTCTAGTTGCTCTAACATACCGGAGACTAAAAAAGATATCAATTTAATGATTCACCATTCATATTCATTTGTGAAATCCTATTTTCTCTGTATACCTCCACCATCACCTTTGATCTTTCCATACCTCTCTTTAGGGTTATCTGGGCTATGGCAATTCTAAATTTTTCATATTGGAAGAGTGCGTCACTAATATGGGGTAGGGAGATAGAACTGTCTGATGTTCTGGAGAGGATGGGCTAGGTTTCAGGATTTATCTGGACTAGGGACCCACCTGGAGGTTATAGGTTTCTGGAAAGTTACTCCAGTGCATGGAACTCTTGTGGAATCTTATATATTGCCCTAGGTGTTCTTTAGGATTGGCTGGAATGGTCCTGGTTGGGGGTTGGCAGATTGTGATCGGTAGCAAGGCCTACCTGAAGACTGCCTGAGAGCTACCTCCACAGTAGCCTCTTGACTCTATTTGAACTCTCTCTGCCACTGATACTTTATTAATTACACTTCTTTTCCCCCTTTTGGTCAGGATGTAATTGTTGATCTCATGATGCCAGGATTGGATTCATCCCTGGGAGTCATTGCCCATGTCGCCAGGGAGACTTTCACCCCTGGGTGTCATATCCCATGTAGGGGGAAGGGCAGTGCTTTCACTTGCAGAGGTGGGCTTAGAGAGACTGAGGCCACATCTGAGCAACAAAAGAGGTCCTCCAGAAGTAACTGTTAGGCATGCCTACAGGTAGTCTAAGCTTCTCTGCTGCCTACATAAGCTTCATAAGAGTAAGCCTCATGATCGAGGGTATGGCCTATTGATTTGGGTATCCCTAAGGTTTGACACAGTATCAGGGGATTCCTGATGGTAAGGTTTAATAGTTCTGTATTCTTTCTCCCCTGCCTCAGGGGACTTTGCCAATACTTTTTGATTATCTGCTTAATATACTCTAGGATATTTCCAGGCATTACAATAATCCATACAGGATTAGAGGACCTCTTTCTTATTCTGGGCTCCCTGTGTTTCAGTTGTTCAAATGAGCTATACAGAAAGGCTGAGTTAGATTATGCACTATAGAAAATTTGAGTTCCAGACCAAATAAACCTCTCTTCCATTGGTCTCAAAGAGTACATCTGGTTCTAAAATATAGACACTGTCTTCCTTACCCTTATGTTCTGAATTACTTTAACCCCAACCTGTTGGCTTTGTTTTTATCTCTAAATATCAGGTTATATATATATATATATATATATATATATATATAAATAAAACAGCCTCTCAAAATCCAGAAATAATAATCACCACTCCGGATTTAATGTGTCTGTTCTAAAAGTTTAACATCTAGGCCCCTGTTTTCTTATAAGCATTTTCTAAGGAAGACCATACAGTAATTGTTCTTTGGTTTTGGCTTATTTTGTCTCCCCAGATGTCCCACATGTTCATTCACATCGTTCCATGTCTCACAACTTTGTTCCTTTTTGTAGCAGTACAACCTTCGTTCATATGTATACACCATCGTTCGCCAATCTACTTCTCCGTCAATGCATCCTTCAGCCACCTGCATTCATCAGGCATCATGTAGGGGTCCCAAAGTCCACAGTCCATCAGTATTCTCAATTTTAGACAATTTCATTGTTCTCAAGAGAAAGAAAACCAATAAACACACCCTTGCCAAAGAGGAAATCTAAACCTCCTCTTAACTCTTGTCCCTGTCCCCATTATTTACTTCTGCTATTGCTGTGGTAGTGCTGATGCTTTCCTTTTGACCATAGCTCATAGCATGCAATAGCAGTTTCCCCCGTACCCTGGACTTAAACACTCTTCATACAAGAATCATATGTTTCAAGTGATTCTTGTGAGAACTAATTCCTACTTCTAGTGTTAATCAGTGGGATATGTAGGTCTATAAAACCCCTCTCAATCTTGTTCATCTTCAGTATGGTAATAGTACTTCTAGACCTACTAGAGAACCACCTTCACTCCTGTCTATTCCCTTACACTGGAGTTCAACCTCATTAGCTAACGGTCCACCCATCTCTAGCTTCTATGTATCTCTAAGTCCCCCATCTTCTGTATTATACGCCTCTGATTACACCTTTATGCTGGTCATAAAAGTGGAATCATACAGTATCTATCCTTTTTGTGTCTGGCTAATTTCACTCAGCATTATGTCCTCACGGCTCATCCATCTTGTCATGTGCTTCAGGATGTCATTTTGTCTTACTGCTGCATAATATTTCACCGTACGCATATACCGCATTTTGTTGATCCACTTGTCTGTTGACGGGCATTTGGTTTGTTTCCATTTTTTGGCGATTGTGAATAATGCTGCTATGAATATCGGTATACAAATGTCTGTTTGTGTCATTGCTTTCAGCTCTTCTGGGTATATACCAAGTAGTGCTATTGCTGGGGCATAGGGCAACTCAATATTTAGTTTCCTAAGAAACCACCAAACAGTCTTCCATAGCGGCTACACCATTATACATTCCCGCCAGCAATGCATAAGTGTCCCAGTTTCTCCACATCTCCAACATTTATAGTTTCCCGTTTGTTTAATAGCAGCCATTCTTATAGGTGTGAGGTGGTATCTCATTGCAGTGTTGATCTGCATTTCCCTCACAGTCAATAAAAATGAGCATCTCTTAAATGTGCCTTTGAGCCATCTGTATTTACTCTTCAGAAAACTGCCTCTTCATATCTTTAGCCCATTTTATAATTGGGTTGTGTGTTCTTTTGTTGTTGAGTTGTATGATTTCTCTTGTATATACAGGAAATCAAACCTTTATCTGATTTGTGATTACCAAATATTTTCTCCCATTGAGTTGGCTGCACCTTTTTGACAAAGTCTTTTGAGGTGCAGAAGCATTTGATTTTGAGGAGTTCCCATTTATCTATTTTTTCTTTTGTTGCTTGTGCTTTGGGTATAAAGTTTAGGAAGCTACCTCCTACTACTAGGTCTTGAAGATGTTTCCCTACATTTTCTTCTAGAAGCTTTATGGTGCTAGTTCTTATATTTAGGTGTTTGATCCACTTTGAGTTAATTTTTGTGTAGGGTGTAAGATAGGGGTCCTCTTTCATTCTCTTGGCTATTGATATCCAGTTCTTCCATGCCAGGATTATTGAAAAGACTATTTTGTCCCGGTTCAGAGGATTTGGGGACCTTGTCCAAAATCAGTTGACCATAAATTTGGTGGTCTATTTCTGCACTCTCAATTTGATTCCATTGGTCAGTGCTTCTATCTTTGTGC